>VZRR01012241.1:604751-703757 GCA_013398015.1 Oreocharis arfaki
CCCCCTTCCCTTCCCTTCCCTTCCCTTCCCTTCCCTTCCCTCCCTTCCCTTCCTTCCCTTCCTTCCCTTCCTCTGACTACTCTTATCCCTTGGGTTTTTATTCCACCAGGTATCTCACTCTGCAAGCACAAGCTGGCAAGCTGCAAGGGAGGCTTTCCCAAAGCATGTCAGTGTGACATAGGTTCAGCATTTCAGGTGGCAACAGGTCCTGTAGGATCAGTCCTCACATTCAGGAGAGACATACTGCCAGAATTATTCAACATCCTTTTTAGAAACGTGACTAATTTAATAGGTCTGAAATGCAACTCCTTCATACTTAGGTAATTGTAGCAGAGACCACAGTCCAGGATAAAAATGAGGCGAATTTGGGGTACACAGATTAACAAGGCAAGACACACAAACACATGTACCTACTTTCAATGAAACTTCAAATCAGACCTGTGGTTTATGGGTATATTTATTAGAAGTAATATTAAAATGCAGTGGGCTATGAAACCTTTATAAGCAAGATTGGTTTAAAAAAAAGTAACAACTGAAAAATCGAACCATTTCATATTTACTTGTATCTTTCTTAAGAAATTAATGTAACCTTGCAGGTTTTATCAGTTCATCAGCAATAAAAATACTACGTCTTAGTTCTAGGAAGGAGCAAAGTGCAGCCTGTGCCTGCAGGAATCATTGCATCACCTGCTGCTGTTATGGCTACATCTACAAAACACCTGGAGTGCTCTGGAGCATGCTGACTCTCACCTGTCCTGGGGACACAGTTCCAACTTTCCATTGCCACATCTGTCGCATGTAGGCCAGGAGAAAGCAGTGCTCTCATTAACTCCAACAACAGTACCTGCAGAACATGGAATTCTTACAGAATGCTAACGTTAAGCCAGAAAACACAGCTACTCTTGGCTTCACAGCAGGTTTGAGCCTTTCTGACCCACAGCTTAAGACTTGTCAGAGCAAGAATCAGCTCTTCCAACAATCTCACTCCCTCTCTCCTTCGTCCCTCCAACAAGAGATAAAAGTACAGCAGAGTGTTACATTCTAAAAATACCAGAAAGTAGATAATTGACAATTAACTTTCCAAGCAGGCTCGATTCTTCTGGTTTGGATTTTATTGCTTTTCTGATTTGTTTTTGCTTGTTTGCTTTCTTTCTGGTCCTCTGATGTTTTCTTGGCAATAAACTGCTATAAAAATCATCAGATCGAATGGCTTGATATTGATATTTAGAAAATACAAACCAATAAGAAGTCCCAATCCCTTTTGAAAACAACAATGCAGATTAAATTCCACTAACAATGGAGTTACTCTCCATTTGTACTGATTCAATAGAGATTAGATCTGGCTCACAGTCTTAAGTGTGTGCCTAAGAAGGGAATGCCAAAGATACTTTGGACTAACAAAAAGGGCCTTGCTAGTTTTGGCAAGAAAAAATGTATTCAGAATTTTATGAGAAGCCAATAAAGAGTGTATTATATTTTACGGTAACAACATGCTGAAATTATGAGCATTATTTATAGAGAGAAATATTCACCTGTAAGAATGAAATTACACTAAAATAAAACCTCACTAGTACAACAGAACTACAGACTAGAAAATCCAGCCTCTATTGAGCCAGACTATCACAGTTCTACACCACATTCAACAGAAGAAAACCCTGGAGACTATGGAGCATTTACAGTGTCTGGACTGTAAGACAGGGTGTTAATCCCTTGCTTTTCTGGTTTTCCTGGGGCAAGGAGCGAGCTACACCTAAACAACAAAACTGTAATTTTCTTTGGGAATTCAAAGGACAGCGAGTCTGAAGATCTGGAAAGTTGCTTCTCAAATACAACATTTATGACCCAATTTCTAAGCATACAACAAAACAGCAAGCATTCCACTGACAGAATAAGCTATCCTATTTAACTACTTGGACTCTTAGAGGAATGATTTTGATTCTTCAGTGTTTGTGATACTGGCAGCTTCCATGAGTATGTTTCTCTTTGAATGATGTGAATGCTGAATGGAGTTAAATCCAGTTGGTGGTCAGTCAACAGTGGTGTTCCCCAAGGCTCAGTATTGGGGCCAGTCCTGTCTAATATCTTTATCAATAATCTGGATCGAGTCCACCCTCAGTTTGCAGATAACGCCAAATTGTGTGGGAATGTTGGATCCGCTGGAGGGGCAGGAAAGCTCTGCAGAGGGATCTGGACAGGCTGCAGCGATGGGCTGAGGCCAGGGGTGTGAGGTTCAACAAGGCCAAATGCCATGTCCTGCACTTTGGTCACAACAACCCCAGGCAGTCCCACAGGCTGGGGGAAGAGTGGCTGGAAAGTGGTTCAGCAGAAAAGGACCTGGGGTGTTGGTCAACAGCTGGCTGGACATGACCTAGCATGTGCCCAGGTGACCAAGAAGGCCAATGGCATCCTGGGCTGTATCAGCAATAGTGTGGCCAGCAGGACAAAGAAAGGGATCATCCCCCTGTACTCAGCACTGATGGGGCCGCCCCTCGAGGGCTGTGTCCAGTTCTGGGCCCCTCACTCCAGTAAAGACATTGAGGTGCTGGGGCAGGCCCAGAGAAGGGCAATGGAGCTGATGAAGGGGAGCTGGGGTTCTTCAGCCTGGAGAAAAGGAGGCTCGGGGGGCAGTTCTTGCTCTCTACAACTGGCTGAAAGGAGTTTGTAACCAGGCAGGGGTCAACCTCTTCTCCCAGGTAACAAGTGACAGGATGAGAGGAAATGGCCTAAAGTCATGCCAAGAGAGGTTTAGATTGGATAATAGGAAGAATTTCTTCACTGAAAGGGTGGTCAAGCTTTGGAACAACTGCCCAGGGAGTGGGCACAGATGGAGTCCCCATTCCTGGAGGTAATTAAAAGACATGCAGATGTGGCACTTGGGGACATGGTTTAGTGGTGGACTTGGCAGTGCTGGATTAACAGTTAGACTTCATGATCTTAAAGATCCTTTACAACCTAAATGATTCTATGATTCTTGTTTATCAAAAAGCTACCAATTAGCTTGCTGAGTATGCTTCCTTCTGTTAAAAAAACGTTTTAAACCCAAAACAAATCCCCTTTCTCTCTAAGACTTTTCACTTTCTCCCAGTTGTGTGCCATATTCCAACTGCAAGATGTCAGTGCTCAAGTAATGAAAGTACATTTCAAGAAAATCAATCAGGATCATACTGATGAGATTAGGTCTAGTGAAGAAGACTATTTTGATGACAATGTAGAGTTCCCTTGAGAAAACCACCAGACATCACTGAGAACAACTCAAAGCAGGAACAGGTGTAATAATCCAGCGACAGCCTTGCGCACCCTACATGCAAAGTGATTTCTCAATTTCAAGCTGCTGAACTGCTCCACATCTTTTTCAAGACTCTAGATTTTGCTTGACATGCAAAAACTTTTTGGATAATTACCCAAGATCCTTCTTTTAAATGAAAATGCACACAGCCAAAATTTGATTTTTATCTCTAGTCTATTTTTAAGGGTTGTGGCTGGCATCATTAAGAAGAGATTGACAATAGGACAACACCCGGAAAAATAGGTCTCCCATGTGGAATGCAGAGGAACACTCCAGTTGAAACATTAAAAAATGGAGGTGTTGTTTTGGTTTTTTTTCCCCCCAATTAATTACCCTGATTAATGGGACAGGAAAGCCAAAAATTTTTTCAAAAAAGGAAACTAAGGTAAACCAACTGACCTCATTTCAGTCACTCTGTAAAGCAGAAATCTGAAAAAAACCCACACCCCTGAGTAAAGGCTTAAATATGAAAATATCCAACGTCAAAATTCAATCACTGTTGGTGAGTCATATACTAGGCAAATATCATTAATCAAGTAATATTCCCACATACTATATGTGGTACAGACTAAGTAGAATTTGCTCAAGGCATGATTAAGAGGAAAAGCAATTCTGTGCCATATGAACTGTCAACATTTAAGTCATCCTGACTGCTACTATACAGCAAAAAGAGGTTAGAAATCACCTTGCAATGCATAGTGACAAGAAAACAAATCTATTAACCCTCAGATCACAGATGAAAACCACAGATTGATCTTGCAATGAAGAATAAACTTTTCATTAGAAAGCAACCACAGGTTTTCACTCATCTGTTGAAGAGCAACTCCATTGTCCTAGAGCTGGTACAACTGGACATCCCTGAAACAAGGATTTCTGACAAACTCATTGCTTCTGCTTGGACTGGAACATTGTCTATTTTGATGGGGAAGGAACCTCTGAAGAACATCCAGTCCAGAGCTGTACCAAGTTGTTCAGGGCCCAGCTTTAAGCAGGAGCTTGGACTGGAGGAATTTCAGAGGTTCCTTCCAAAGGAGCAGGAAGGCACACTCGTTCAAGAAGCAGTAGAGAAAGCCTTTGCAGCCTCTTTGTTAGGTGGGAGGATGTCAATGTGCAACACACAGAGGTGACCAAAAGTACAGGAAGTGAAAGGATGCACAAAGAAAAAGAATGAATGGCATAATACTGCTTCTCATTGAAAGCCAGACTAACAACTCTCTGACTTAGGAGATAAGAGAGAGTGACTGAGTTTTAGAGATGATACATCTCCCTCCATGTATTACTCCACCAAAAGTATATTCTCCCACCAGCAAAGTAGGGTCAATGCTATTAGTTTCACTAGTTCAGCAGAAAGATGTAGGCACTAACTAAGTGAAATCCAAAACAGTGACTGTATCTCTTGAATGTTATTATATTATTTCAGTACACACAAAACTGAGAGCTGTCATATATATATTGCAGCAGCATAGGTATAAAGAAAATATTTTATATTCTATGTTGGTATTCAGGTGTGGGAACATACTGATAAAAGCTACCCTGCACAAATTCCAGATTAAACAAGATAAGGTTGTAGGATTAATTTCTCCTTTTGTCATTCTTCCATCTGTAATACAGAACAGGCAAGGCATGACATCTCCCATGTGTGTAAAGTAAGTACTTGTTTACACAACAGATCACAAAGGTGTACTTTCTTTGCTCTGCTGGAAAAAGAAAGGACAGAGAAATGCGTCTTTTATCCTACTATCCACACTGTCAACAAGAAATAAGAAGACAGGCACTTCTCATACGTATAAAATTAACAGCAGAGAAGTGACAATTCTTAGCACAACTACAGGAGAGGTTAAAAAAAAGTTATAAAGCATTTCACTTCCAGTGACAGAAATATCTTTCAAGTAGCTGTATCAATGCGAGATGTACATAACAACTGAGGCTTCGAGTGAAGTGCCTCTAGTTGTGCTTGGTTTTCGTTATGCACTGTTCAACATTTGGCACTGCAAGGTGCTCAGTAATTAATCACAGAAGTATTGCTAAGTTGTGGCTCTACCATAGCAGCAAGTATGTTAAGTAAAGGCTTTGCTTGGTTTCAAACTGTCTTCTCAGTCCATCATATTATAGCTGAAGAATTAATTTGAAAACCATTATTTGTTGTAATTTTAAAGTCAATTTCAAATGCTCCAGTGAATACTTGAAGGTGTAAATGCAAAACTGCGTCAAGAATTTTCTACAATGGCTACTGGAATAACAGGAGTTAAATTAAGGAAGGAAATAGCCTTTAAGAGTTGTTGGGCTTTTAAGGACTTTTTCCTATAGGCACTGTACAACTGGGAGTTTTAAGACGCTGTCTGGACAAAGCATTAGAAAATACACAGTAGAGAATGTTTCTGCATGATTTGGAAACACTAGAAAATATGTAGTAAGAAATGTTTCTGCATGGTTAGTGGTAAGACCAAGATATTAGACAAAGCTATGATCCAAAGTGGTTGGTGAGCAAACACTGGCCACATTATGCAAAATTACTACGGTAAAATAATAAATCGTCCTACTGCAGCAAAGCTCCAGGGAAATCAGTCACTAACCCCTACCATCTCAAGATCTGGGTAACATATCTTATCCATCTGCCTAAAAAATATTGGTATAACTCACTGTTGCCAACATCAACAAGGCTGGTGTGAACAGAAGGCTCCTGAAAGAAGACAGTGAAGGAAGGAATATAATGAAACAGATTGTGCATTAAACATTTATTCTGGGGTATGAGTGAGTGGGAGCAGAGCTTGGCCAGCAAAAGGCAAACAGAACCCACAAAGAAGCATAAAATCTTAAATATCCTAATGACCCACAGCAATGCCATGCTTTTTTTATCCCTCCACACTGTTTGTGCAAGAAATCAATACAAAGACACAAAAGATTAAAGTGAGCACAAATAATTAACTGCATTCATTTCAGGCAAGGCCATACAAACCTCTCAGAGCACAAATGGAGTTGGCCTGTGTTGTAGAATCCAGCTCATCGAGTCTGACAGGGCCAGTCAGCTCACTGAGGTCAGCACCAGCAGCCGAGCACAAAAGAGGCTTTTGTAATAAGAGAACAGTACGTTCAACACAAATAATCCTACCTGCCAAAAAAGACATTTCAGCTCAGTACAGTAACAAGGAAAAAGGTGACCACGTTAATTGTCATGGCCAATAAAGACAACAATCTCTGCCAGCTACCAAACAGATGAATAGACTCCATCAGGTTTTCTCAATGACAAAATATTTTGCTTTCAGCGATACATGCACCATGCTCTTGTTACACTTTGCAGCTCCTGGGGAGAAAAAGAAATCTGAATTTGAAGAAAAACAAATTTAAAAATCTGAACATGGCAGAAGAGAGTCTGATGCCACTCAGACTGTATCACATCTCACTCCCTGCCAATAGGTTACAGTCTTTTCCTTGGTAATAAGCTTGGGCACCCTTCAGGTGGTCCTACTTTGCTTCAAAGATTACAAAGAGCAGGTGCATGTGACACTTTATTCTCCAGAGCAGCGACTTTTGCTTCAGGACACACAGCCTTTTGCATAGCTTGGTACTTCCAGTTCACTTACATTTCGGAACTGACTGAAGGCATGAGATGTGCACTACCCCTGCAGTCACCATACAGAACCAAGCTTGAACCTCAAAAAAGAGTGACTAAAAATGAAAGTAAACAGAACAACCATAATTTCATGATCAGTATGGGAGCGAAGGTTCACAGCTAAGATGGTTTTGGAGAGCTTGTAAAATTTCTCTGAGGACACGCAAATTTCTTAATATTTTTGGGCCTTCCACCAGCTCACAAATTTGATTGACACTGGTCATCAGATTCAACAGTCATCAGAGAAGACTTGACAGTAGTACTGATAGACATACAACAAGAGCTCTGAATTTCTCATTCACTTTGGAGATCAAGCCAAAACTACAAAAAAAAGAAACCTTACAGGAAAGCTCTAATTACAACCCCTTTCAAATTTCTCATCCCAAACTTGCAAAGTCTCATCTTCATCTGATAATGAAAGTCTCCGGAGGTCACATGTTGTGGTGTCAGAGACAACTGCTTCAAAACCACGCGCAAAGCTCACCATTTCCCCACAGAGCATCCTTGAAGAAGACAAGTCGTGAGCCAGCACTGAGGGCTTCTCTGATTTCCACACTGAGAACACACGATCCAGTGACTGACACAGCAACAACTTTTGGAATCCCATGAACCACATTTTGCAGTGTGGAGTCAGTCACAAACAACAAAATATCTCTTTGGTCTACAGGAACACTGTGTTTTGTCTTTGATTAGAAAAAAAAACGACACAAAATTGGAATGCAATTGTTAATTTTTTTAGTAGAAGGAAAGACTAAACATCTCCATATTTAAATAACTCATAAAACTGCCAGAAATTATTACACTTAGGGCTTGTACAAGATAATGAGTCAAAGCTTTACTAGAATTTTTTGGTATTCCTTACTTCAGATACAAACCTTAAAATCTCTACCTTAAATTAACTCTCCAAGGTAGACTCCCCGGACTCTTGGCTTTACCTCAATCAACCATCATGCTTTAGCATAATTTTCTTGGACTGTACATGGGATTTGAAAATATATTTTCTAAAAAAATATGTATTATATATTTATACTGTATACATGGTATATATGAAAAAGTTAATTGGATGGTTTTATTAAGACTTACATCATTTTTGTCTTAAAAATAATATGGAGAGAGCATTTCTACTACTAATATTATTCCTCTGTGGGCACATTTTCTAGGTACTATTATCAGATTCCCAAGCATAACCAAGTTGCAAAGTGGAACTTCCTATTTCGGTTGAACAAATACCCTTAAATATTCCAATGATGCATGAAGTTACAGAATTAGATAACTCCTAAGTAAGAGACATATGAATCTGCAGTGCCAGTGTAACTTTTCTGCCCCAGACAAGTATAAAAATATCATATCAAAGCATATTTCATATTTACCATTGCAAGAAACTTGCAAATTTTTGGATTCTAATATTTTAAAATATCTAAGATTAAATTATGTCATTAATTTAAAATGGTTTTGTTACTCTTTTTAATTAGTCCGCTGATCAAAAATTAATGCTTAAAACATTTAACTGAAAATTAAATACTATAATGACTGGAAAGACATGTAGCATTTTATTCTCAAAGCTACATGTCTTTAGCAGAAGGCAACAAAACCCTCAATATTTTGTCTTTGGTTGAATTCTAACCTTGAAACCACCAGCCACACTAAACCTGGCTTTCTGTTCATGTTCACAGCTCTTAGAGCAAATGAGGTAATTGTAAATAGTGACTGGAAAAATTCACAACTCAGATATCACAGTTATGCCTTAGTGCAGCATATGCTGCCTGGTGCACTGAGTTTGTTGTTTTGCCTAGTAACTATATACATTTGGGCACCTCCTCTGCACAGATAACATTAGGACAGCATCAAAGAAAGAATTTTTACATCTGTCCCCTGAGAATTACTAACACATTAAAAGCTGGCTTCCAGAAAAATCATCCAAAAAGTAAATAATAATAACAGCAAAAATCCCAAGTTAGTATAAAATCATCATCCTGCTATGTGTGACAATTTGTTCTGAACAGAGAGGACACAACAGACAAATAGCAGCAGGATTGAGTTATAAGGAAGGACAGCTCCTTAACCACAGATGGAATATATTTCCTCATATTCCTTCTGAACTACAGTTCAGATTCTGAGTAATAATAAAAGCATAGTTCCATTCCTCCTTCACGCAAATTAAGTCATATTAATTTAAGTACTTAATACTGTAGCTACAGAGAGTAAATACTATTTTTAAAAGTACATCTGAGCTAGCTCATGTAGCAGATTATTTAATAATAAATCTGCAAAACAAACCAAATCATTGTCCATTCCTCACTTACTACAGCTTGGTGATTTTGCATGTGAAGGGTACATATTCTTGGCAAAGGCAACTGCAGGAAACAATCTGCTGTTCATGATCTTCTGGGAGGACTAGGCAAGTAATACACCAACAGCAGGTAAATATCTTTGCATTCCTAGAGCAGTTATCCAGAAAGTTAAACATAAGAAGAATATCTTCTATTGCTTTTCTATCATTGCTTTCGAAAAATTTATGAGCACTCATGTTGTTCACTTAAAAAAGTTTAGTGCTTACAGTGCATCAAATGAATAGCCATTAAAAAAACAATTAATAAACCTCCTAGGAGAAAGAAAAAAAATCATAGACCTTTTTTCCTGCTACTCAATCCATTCTTCAAAATCACATCTGTTCCTGCATGTTTCATTTTTTCTCTAATTCAGTGATGAAGTACTTTTACACAACAATACTGATAACCCACATCAGAATTTCAGATGTAGACATTCCTGAATTCAAAAATGTTTGGCTAGGATGCCCCTAGTCTGCAATTTTATTTTATTTTTCACTAGAAGAGGTTTCTTGGAAATAGGAATTTGCACATGTATGCATCCATCTTTCTGCTGGCACACTAAAGATCCCATCCAGCTAGCCCTCATTTCATGTTTGCAAATGCTCTGTTACATTCTCAATTAGCATGGAGAAAACACAAGAGATACCCCTCATCTCAGCAGTTAGAAGTACTCCCTGCCTAAAAATTAAATCATAACTCATTGGCTTTTGAAGCAAAAGGGCAAGACCTAAATTAAATTTATGTCTCAAACTTGTGGGAAGCATCTCCAGCTATTTTGCTGGCCGTTCTGGAATTTCTTTGTCTTTGGTTCATATGCTTTGATTCACACTTTGTTTCTTGTGGAGCTGATGGACAATTGCAAATTATTCTCTGCTAGAATTCAGTGTTGGCTGTACTGAGGATCCAGTCACCAGGAAAACATAAATAAATCAGCAACAAAAAAAATCCTTTAACTACTAAGGGAGCTAGCAACATTTTGAAAGGACATCGTAGCATCATTCAGAAACAAAACATAATTGCAAGCTTTCCGGCATAGTATGGATGGCAGATGTATTAACCTTAGAGTTCCTCCCTTTCACTACTTACTGGACCATAAAAGCCAAATTTGCCTGAGGGTCTTCTATGTAAGTCAACGAAAATCACCCACACACTTGCATGAAAAGAGCAAAACTGTATTTTTATATAACCATCATCTGTTCCATTCTATCCCCCAACACCCAGCTGACTGGGAGCTTCTTGCTATGTTTCTAAGGATAGCATTTAGCTATAAATTGAGCCTCAACTAACTTCCTGCAAGCTCCTCTCCAGGGTGCAGTACTATCTCTGGTTAGATAGCAATTTACTCAGGAATAATTTGCTTTCTAGACTGAATGGCATTGAAACTGGAAATGCAGTTCATCGGTGATAATTCTGCCTGTACAACACTTGAAGATAATCCTGGCATTGGGGTTACCCCTAAACAAGATGAATGCTTCTTCACATAAACATTATGTTGATTTTATGTTGAATTCCTTGCTAAGTAAAAAGATTACCTGCAGCCTTCGATAGAGCACTTGGGCCCAGAAGCTACACCGCTCGTTACAACCATCGATCTGAAAATAGCACAGAAACAGGGAATGAGGAAAGCGTGATACCAGAAATCCAGTGGTAAAAAGTATTTGTTATCTGATTTGTAAAGCAGATTACCCGAAGAATTTCCTTTAGACCATGAACAGCTGGTGGCTGGTACAAATTAGAAATCTGTTCTTCCTCATCCACTTCCACATGTATTTCACCAGACTGAACAGTAAGAATGTAACAGAAGCTGGGAGGAGGAAGATTAGTTGTCATCTATTAAAAAATAAGAAAAAGAAATGTGACCATAAAAAAGGCACTTTAATTTGGCCAGTCAAGTTTTACAATAATAGGCAAAATGAACAGAAGAATTTACATTTTAAGATGGATGGGGAAACAAAATTGTATGGTTAATAATACGGACTCTGATGTAGAAGATGAGTTAATAAACAAACATTCACAAGTTAAAAGTGAAATTAGCTTGTGTGTATCATTCTTTCCACAATCTGACATTGATCCTCATCACAAAAACAACTCATAACTCGGCACACTTGGCAAACACAGTGACTATTTCAAGGTGCTTTTTGTTGTTTTGCGTATTTTTATTACGTGGTAGGAGTGCGTCGATTAGACTTTTTTTTTTTTTTTTTAACATCCACTGCTTTTCTGAGATTCGGGGACTTTTGCATGTGGGTGGGTTTTTGTGATAGTAAACAGCTGCCAAACTTTTAAAGCTGCCAAATTAAATCCAGGACAGCACAAGGAGATAATGAAGAACAGGAATGCAAGAGCTGCAAGAACTGCTCTCTTTGTGGTATGCCAGATTTTTCTTTTCCCCTTAAAGAGTACCATGACGTAACAACTTTATCAATCACCACTTAGAGTGGTCCCAAGCTGGAAAGACTTCTCAGAAAAGAAAAGACAATGCTAGAAGATAATTTTACTGCAAATATGGTAAAACATTCTTTTAGCAATGTTTGTTGTTAATAAAACATTTAATTTAACAGAAGAAACATGAATTTATTAAAGACAGTTGCCCACCCATTAAAAACAATCTGCTTAAAGAAAAATAAAAGCAAAGGAAGCTGATGCCCAAACTCTGTTTGCCTCTGACAGCATTAAAGAAGGTATTTGAATGTACATATGGCTCAAAAGCAATCAGTTCCACCGACCTCTTCTCAACAACATTATCATTATGCTGGTAATATTATTTATGTACCTTTATGTATAAAACTGCTTCCATAAAACTGTGCATAAAATGATACTGTTTGTATCAAGAAAAATGTATCTCATTTGAAAGAACTCCACCCAGCCAAAAACGAGGAGCATCAGAATGAAAGCTGTGATTCTTCGTGGAATTAATTACTATTTCAAACCAATGACAGAAGTGAAAGTTACATGATTTTGGAAAGTTTCCTCAACAGTCAGATTGCTAATAAAACAGAAAAAATGAAGAAATAACAAGAGTCATAACAACACTAAATAACATTTAAGAGCTTTGCCTCAGCCATAGATACTCCCATTCTGTTGCCCACATTATTTTAATGCACAAACTCATCAATTTCTCTGAGACTTCCAAAATACCTAGATGAAAGGGACAGTCAAAAAGAGCACAGCTATTTCACTCAGTTTCAACCTTGATTTTATTTATAACTGAGGTCTGAGCTTTTTGTTCTTCAATATATACCCCTGGACAATGCAAAGAACACTCTACATTGCAGAGAAAAGATTCTTAGACTTTAGAAATAACTAGTAATATCCATCTTCAACATTCCCTGGTTTTGAAACTTGTTAATTTCCAGCTTTCTCTTTTTTTTTTTTTTTCCTGTATTGACTCCTTTGGTCTAAAACAAATTTTTAATACCATCCACTGCTTCCCAAAGAACAGCCAACACAAGAACATCAAGAAAGCCCAAACACTTGGCTACCCAGAAGCTTCTCAAATGATGTCCTATTACCAAAATGACTTGATGTGACAGAACTCCTTTCAAAAGTAAAAGCTAATTGAAGCAAAATTACAGATGTGATTTTAGCTTTGCAAATACACAGTAACATACTTTAAATCCATTTCTGTATTTTCCCACCCCCTAAAATCACAGACACATTCATTAATTTTTAGTAATTACTTTTGTGTTCATCCTTCTAACCTTACATAAAACAAGTATCAGTCCAAGTCATCCTAACTAGTAAGAGACCTGATTCCAGCAGTCACTTTGTCTTCACAGAAGTTAATCTTCAGAAAAGTGCTTTCAAACCTGAGGCTGAAAAGTGCTTTTAAAGAATGAGTTAATATACTTGTAGACAGATTTCTCAGCAGGCTCCTTGAAACCTCGTATCTCTTTACTCCCGCAAGGAGAAGAGAGGAAGAATATGTCTGGACGTCTTATCATTCGAGCTCTAGAGGATTATTAAGGGGCTAATTGCATCAGTTTGGAAAGATGATGCTGATCCAGAGGGCTTCAGGTTAGCTGGGAGGTTGTCAGAATCAGTAAAACAAAACTTGGTACGTAAAAAGGAGAGTGTTGATTCCCAAAGCAAACATGATTATACAACCACCAAAAATACTAGTTGTGAGTGAAAAAATTCATATCTATAAAAACAAAACTTACCATTTCAGAGTCTTGACTT
Source organism: Oreocharis arfaki (assembly GCA_013398015.1). NCBI lineage: Eukaryota > Metazoa > Chordata > Aves > Passeriformes > Paramythiidae > Oreocharis > Oreocharis arfaki. Next base: position 618,160 of record VZRR01012241.1, read on the forward strand.
TGTCCGGGAACTTTTAGAGGCACTACTGGAGGCCACAGACTGTCTATCAGACTAAACAGTCCTAATGCCCTTCAAAGAGACCAATAAAATCAGGTTTAAAATGTTTTCCAGTGTTATGTGTTATAACAAAAAGACTCATTAAGAAACGAAATCTAAACCATTGCATGGTTATGAAAACAATTTAAAATCATATTTGTTTTCTGGAAGCTGGTTTTGATTTGGTCTAGTTAAATCTCCATCGTTTCTGCTGCAGGGTGGAGAGGAAGGGAAGGCATGTATCACATCCAGCGACAAGCAAGTCATGTTTAATCCTTTGCTACAAACAGCTTGCTACAAGATAGAATTCAGGGGAACTGGGGTAAATGGTAGCTTGGGAAGGACACAGATATCAGTACAACTTCTTTTAAAAAATATTTTTTAGCTATTTAACTATTAAAAAGTTAGTTTTGCTCCTAACATTTTAATTTCTATTGGGGTTTTTTGGAGGGAGGGTGTTGTGTGTTTGGTGGGTTTTCTGTTGCTGTTGACAGCTGATTGTAACTGCTTTCAGGGAAGCCAGCAATTATCAGATACAGAGCAACAACAGGTACGATTTTGTTATGCTAAGTATATGTGCAGAGAATGATCTCCTTCCTACACAGCTGCTCACTTAGTTATGATTTGTATTTACTCACTTTGCAAGTTTCACACTTTGGATTTAAAAAACAAACTTTAAATTAACAGCCCAGCACATTAAGGTAATATGTTGACCACTCTTTAGCAAACCAAGCTGTACTTTGCAGCAGTTCAGTGGCTGCCTTGTGGGTTGATGGAGCACCTTTGCTGGACAGGCAGGAGTAGCCAAGGGAGGGGAAATAGCTACAGATAACCAGCTTGAAGAGGCATGCATTTCTGAGTTAAAGCTCTGAGTTATCTTGTCCCAGTTCTCTGTTCCGTGCAGTTGAAGCACAGAGATCTGGATTTTAACCCCACACTGCCTCCAAGAACAAGTCCTCCATTCCTCCAATTAAGAAAACCACTATTTCTGAAACAACTCTAAAAAATGAAGTCCAAAACTTGTTAAAAGTAATAGTAGCTTCTAAACCCAACTGTTTAGAAGGAAACCACATACCCTGTTTACAGGGCTGAAGCACGTTGCAATATGCTGCTTCTCTTCAAGGGGTCATGGAAACTTTCCTTTTAAAGTTCTGCTTTTAGCTCACTTCTGCTTAAGCTTATTTATTTCTGCATTTCCTTAGTCCTTCTCTGGATCCTTAGACTTTGGGTGCCTACAGGGAGCTTCTCAGCATGTTTTTTCCCTGCCTGTGATTCAGTGTTAATAGTGATGCCTTTGGACCAGCTTTGCAAGAAGTTTTATGGCTGTAAATCTCAGAGGAGATCCTGGGGAATAAAACTTGAGGCTCACAATTCAGGTAACAAGCTGGCAGACTAAAATGATGACGTTGCTACCTGTAGTTGTGTTCGCCACGTGAATGAACAGACTAGAGACACAAATGTGCTGCTCTTTTACAGAAACAGGCTTCCTGGCTTACATGGCATCACCCCAAGTCTGCAAAAGGAGAGAGACGAGGGTAGTCTTGGTGTTTGGAGGGTTTTTTTTGTTAGTTTGGGTTTTTTGTTTGGTTGGTTTTGGTTTTTAACAGTGATGACATTACACAAAGCAACATTTCTTAGGTATTAAAGATACTTCACAGCAAACGGATCACTTCTTGAATCCTGGACCAGGGCAAGATTTTCTGTTTTGTATTGCACAGAATGACATCCGACACAAGGAAGGCCAATGCCCAGAGGAACTAACTAGTCCTGCTAACTGAGAGATGAAAAAGGAGGGCTACAAAATGAGAGCAGAGCCTCCTGTACAGCTCAGGCAGTTACATAAGGGCTCTTCCTCACACAACCCACAGCACAAGGTCGGAGCACGGATACCAATGTACCACAAACTCTGTGTGTGCACAGAGATTGCATATTTATCAACTTACAGCAACTAAGCCATGTTGTTTGTTGCATATTCACATCTTCACACAGACCTTACACTGACTCCTCGCATGCATTTTAAAGTACTCACAAAGGACATGAAGTCAGCCTTTCTTCTCTAGCTTGCTTCTAACTTGTTACCCTGTGTCAGAATATCTAAGACATATAGCACATTTTCTTCTATTCTAAGTGTCCTTTTGGAGAAGGCCATCTTGTGCTTGAACTAGGAGCACTTAATGAACAGTAAATGACTATTTGTGTGCAAGGAGGCAGAGGATCACTGCTGTGTGGGGTAGGGCTCCTGAATGTCTTGGCCCTATCATGTCTCTGACACCAGTCAGGCCAAGGGCAGGGACAAACCAAAGGATTAGCAAGTTCCAAATCACATCCTGCTGTGATCCTTCTCTACGAGCTGGGATGTTCTCTCCTGGAGCTCTCACTCCATTAGTCAGCGTCCCTGGTGGGGAGTTCCCCTCTTGCTCCACCCACTTAACACCAGGAAAGTTAACTCCCTCTTTACACTTACAGGCTTCAACTCAGCAGAAGGGAGAATGAAGGGGGGGCACTGACAGTGGAGAAATGACAAAGGCATTGTGTCCTCCTCTGTAGGAAATCGTTATCCTCACAGAAAGAATAAAATTAATTCCCTTCACTGGCCAAGTAACGCTCAAACTCCAGTTCAATCTGATTTGAACAATGGGTGCAGTTTATTCAATATGTGTAGCCTCCTTCAGCTATAGAGTCAGGACAAGAGATGAACTGCTGGCTCTGTGCTAAAGTGAAGGGACATGGTTAGCACCCACATGCACACAGAGCCTCTCTGGATACAGAAGACAATATAAAAATGTTAAAATTTTGGTCTGTGAGTGTAATTACTAGTTACTTTTTAAAAAATTAAATAATTTTGATCACAAAAGGGCATACTTCTAAGAAAGGAAAAGCAGAATAATAAGTAACAAACAGGCTCAAGGATCAAAAAGAAAAATGAACATGCAAAGTATTTTGAATAACTTCCTTTTTTCTTTTACTTCAGAGACTAGGGCTCTATTGTAGCACTCTATAACTCTGAAAAAAAGACTGAATCTATAGCAGAAGGACAAAAATCATCTATCAGATTCTAAATGACAGACTTTCCATGCCAGACTTAACTCTGTGTTTGGCAAAACAAATTTTGTAATTTTGCCCCATCCCAAATATGTATATTTCCACTGTTTAACACCAACACAATAAGACTACCAGTAACTCCAGTGGAGTGTTACAGTAAAGATTTCCACAGAAATATGGACTTATGACAGGTAGGCATGCCTCTCTTCTGTAAATCCACATCTTCAAGCTTTGCTCATATATAATGATATTTTTATATATGTGTGTGTGTGTATATATATAATATGCAAAATAATTTTTTTAGTGTCCTTAATTATTTTTATTATCCAATGTCCTCAAAAGACATCTCTCTCAACTTAAACTTTCCTTGCTAAACTTCAGTGTATATTTTCTCTGTATCCATAAATGCAAACTGCGTGTGTACCCAGACAGCAGGCAGTGAATTTTAAAGCTATAATACTGTTAAACAGGCTAAATACACGACTGATAAACCAGTACTTACACTATCAGAACATCTCTGGTCCTGTGGGATTCCATTTATTTCATACTACAAGCTGTGTTTCAAAAGTCAAACAACTTCAAGCTCTGATTTTTCAAAACTGCATTTCACTGATTCTGAGCTGACAACTTATTTCATAACTTAATAAGAAGATTTTGTTTATTTCTCTCACAAGCATGAAGTTTCAGCTACAGTTCTGGTCCAAGAACTTCGCGTGTGCCACGACTGATCCAACTTTTAACATAAGGCTTATTAGTTTGAGGGATTTTTCAACTTTAATAATCATAACAGGCTCAGGGGAAAATAACTAGAGGGAGAAAATACCAGCAATATCAGAGAAAAGAAGGCACACAAACTGTGGAAAAAGGAACACTATGTAAGGTTTACAGCAAGGAACAGAAAGATGCTTCCAACATCTTCCACAGCTTTGCTCTGAGGACTTGGGACTTGGCACTTCTCTGCTTCCTCCTCTCCTACTTCTTTAAACTTTCTGTCTAAAACAAAAGAGTTTTCTTTGGCAGTGTCAGTCTCAATTATTAAGAACTCAAAAATAAAGCAATTCCTAGCCCTCTGTGCAAAACGAAGAAATTCCTTAATAATCACCTAGACTGCGTAAGCTTCAACTGTCAAGGAACAAGCAATACAAATATAAAGCTGATACTGTAGGCTCTCTCTCTCCCTTTAACTGACCTACTAAGATCTTGCAGTGCACAAACTATGCAACACCACATTTTCTTAGACTCCAGTAATAACAGCAACAAAATCACAAAGCAAAAATCTGAGCCTACTAAACCAGCATCTTTGTCAAAATACAAACAGGGAGGAAGGCCTGCTGACCTCTTTTGCCCCCAAGTTTCGTTTAGATATTTGGAATTATTTTGTTGAATGATTTACATACTTTAATAACTCAATTTTCTATAGTGCATTAGAAATTACATGTACTACATTAAACCACTGAAATTATAATATAAAAGTACTTTTGATCCAATATGGATATGCCTATGTTATTCTCCAATGCTGCTTACTAAATAGATTAATGACACACTAAGATGCAAGCAGCAGCCCATGTTTATTAAAGAATAGAAAATTTTAGAAAACAACAAAGTTCATTTCTGATACAAAAGCAGCCATAGAAATTAATTTTAAAATAATGGAAATATTTAAAACTTCAATGTGATTACTGAAATTATGCTTTAAATGAAACTCAACTTCTAACCATAGCAATTACTGAAGTATTTCAGGACCCCAAAACCCAGAGGTATGGGTGGATCTTTTAGATGGCAGTCTTTTTGGAGGAGGGAAAACCAAAGGAAGGAAGTTACGACCTCCTTGCTCTGCGGAGAGTTCTTACTATTACATTTCCTGTCAACTGAAATTGGCAGTTGAAACACTTACTTGTGCAGCAGTCAGCAGTGGTCCTCTCTTCTGAGGACACAGCAAAATGAAGAGACAGTATACAGCGAGGGGTAAACGGGAAAAAAGGAGATAAATTGAGGCCACAGAAGTATGTGACTTAAATAAAAAGCGAAAAAAATAGAAAAAAATGAAAACCCTCAAGCACAGTAGTGACCACTACAAACACACAGGGAGATTCTACATTCCAGTGCGTAGCGTTTGAAAGTTTAAAATGACAAACAACAGAAGCCAACTTTATTTGAAAACGCAGAAATTTCTCAGAAAAACATAACACTGGTTGGTGAACTCAATATTCAGAGTCTGCTTACAGTAGAGGAAAACGCAACAGATAATACAGCCTGCCATGAATTAAATGTTGGCTCAAAAGCCAAAGCTTATGAATTGATGTATCCTTCAAAGTGTTTTAGCCTATCCAACACAAGTGTGGATATTAGCACTCTCCATGCAGCAGTTGCCTCTTCTTTCGAAGCTTATTAACCATTTTTTCAATTTAGGGACAAAATTTGTACTGAGACCGTGTTCTTCCTCCCCCCTCCATTTTTAAATTGCTGTCATCTTTCTGTTCTGCTGCAGAGAAACTCTTCATACTTCTAACATAGAAGAAAGCATAAAGAGAAGAAGCAGGTACATCTGCTATACTCAGTAGTAAAACAACTCAATGATTGGAAAATCAGGTGAAAAGACACAAATTGTCAAAATCCAAATTACTATTCTGTGTGGAACTCCAGGTAGGGCTGAATAAATAAAATCAGTATATTTGTTGATAAAGACAGGTATCAAACTACAAAGATTTTCTCAGCTCATTGAAATTAATTTCTGGTAGGAAGCAGGAACCACGACAATTTGTAGGTTATTTACTCCTGAGGCATTTTAGTGAGTGCTCAGTCCCTGCATCTAATTGCACTCATTTAGTTCCCGGTTATACCTGACATACCCGAAACATGCCTGGGACCTATTAAAACAGGAGGGCTGCATGTGCTGCATATGGATTCTTAACCAGTGTTCCTGCCTCTGGCAGCACACCCCCAAAATCTCACTTCCTCAAGGGGCTGAATTTAAGACTGACACATGAGGCAGTGGGAGGGTGAGGCTGAGCACATGAGCCTCTAAGGAGCCAATGTCACCAGCAGCCTTTCAATTAATATTTTTCAGTCTTCTCCCTTTAAACTACTGGTTTTTTTTGTTGTTGTTTTTTTTTGTTTTTTTTTTTTTTTTTTTTTTTTTTTTTTTTTTTTTGTTTTTTTTTTTGTTTTTTTTTTTTTTTTTTTTTTTTTTTTTTTTTTTTTTTTTTTTTTTTGTTTTTGTTTTTTTTGCTGATACTAAGCATGCAGTCCAAGGAATAGTTGTAGGAAAGGCTAAGAGACTAGTATGAACGAGAGAGTGAAGAGAAAAGCTGTCAGGAAACAGATACCGAACCACACAAGCTCAGTCAGTTACCACACTACTGCTTCCTACTTTATCCAACAGCCTCACGAACAGAGTAGAAGAACTACTGGAAATCAGGCACTGAACAAACCATGGCAACTCTGCCATGACTCAGCCTTGTCCTTCTGTCTTACAGGATTGCCAGAAACTGGACTGCAAAGGTCACCACCACTTCCTTTAATGGACTGCAAAGGGAAGGATTTCTTGCAGGGATGGTTTAGGGGAGTATGATTTATGTGGGATATGGGCCTGGCTCTGAAAACCACCTAAATCAGTAAAGGGCCTTCAAACGACCTATACGAGACCTATACGAGACTTGTCAAAGCATATTGAAAACCAGTATTGAACATTATAAGTGTTTCTTTCAAAGTAAGGTTACTATAATTCCAATTTTTCACAGAGCTGATCTTTGTCAAGATAGGACATGGTTGTGTAAGTTCTCATCCTGCTTTTCTCTTGGAACACAAGCGTTTTCTTATCAGAGAAGAAATGTGTTTAGTTTCTTTAGCACTCCTTAACAGCACAGGTCCGTTCCAAAGATCAAGCAACGTGTTCAGCCAGGTTTTCCCCAGTGTGTAAAATACCCTTTATTATGGGCCTATAGGCTTTTAGCCCTCAAAATGAAACTTCAGCTTACAACAGTGATTTTAAAACTGCACTTACTGGAATGATGTCAAATAGTATTTTAAATTAAATATGTGATGATGAGGATGGATGACGGCCAGGAAAACTTTTTGGACAATAACAGTGGTCTATTGATGCAAAATGCTTGAGAACCTCTTGTATCTATTAGCAAATCTCCTCTATCTGACAGAGGGACTGAGGAAGCACTCTGTCTCTGATTACAGTCCATGTGACTGTGGGACGATACGAACATATGGGATCTTATTAGCCATTCCTGGCTTTCTCCAGATCATGTGCTTCAAAGGCACACACAAAAAAAAGTCATTACTTTTCCCTCGTATTTCCTACATTTTCTTCCCTTTTATTCACTTTAAAAGCCACTGTCAGACTCCAGGAAACAAACAGTTTAAAAGCCATCTCCATCCAAAAAGTAATTGGTGTTCTCAAAAAAAAAAAAACAAACAAAACAAAACAAAAAAAAAAGAGGCAGCAGTCTTTCTCGCAGGGCAGACCACATAGGTCTTACTCACTCATGTGCTGCAAGCCAAGGTTGGGCACTCACAGGCATATCCCATCATGTGCTCAGATACACCACTGGCTCTGGAAGTCCATTTATCCAGTGGCAATGAGTTCTACAGCTTAATTATGCTCTCCGCGAGTAAGTACTCCCTCATATTCATTTCAGCTATGGCTTTACTGTGGTTTCCATCACACCTAGAATGTGTCCCAAACACTTAAAAATAATGAAAAGTTACAAAGCAGAACTTAGGTGAAAACAATTAAGAAAAAAATAAATCCCTGAACAATTCCCCCACCCACCCATCTTGTACAACGAAATCACGTTTTAACCACTGCACTGTCCCTGAAGCTACACTATTACCCATTTTCTTTTAATGTTCCCTAGCAGGGTTACCACCAGCACAGCTCCAGCTGAGCCACCAGCATTTTCAGCAGTGTGTCTTCTAAACATCCTCAGAATAGCCAGAAGTAAGTTACTGCTGCTTTGAAACAGAATTTACATTAGAAAAAGTCTGTCTCTTATTAGCTAGGCAGAGTACTGGAAGCACCAGCAGCCAGTTGTAAAACTTCATTTGTATCCAGAATTCCAAAGCCATTATTTAATTTGTTTGGAAAAAATTTAACTTGAAAAAAAAAGCCAACAAAATAATTAAATAAGAAGACGTGTTTGTTATTAAAGATCCATAAAAATGCAAGTAGGCTTGAAATCCAAAGGCTCTGAAAATTAACACTGCAAGTACATAAAAAGAAAAGCACACTGAATAGGGCTGGCTGGAAAACAACAATTCCATTTTGTTAAACATTTCAAGGCTTTGAAATTTGTTTTTGTTCCAATATGAAACAAAAATGAGACTTTCTCAAAGTTTTCATGAAATGAGAATGAGAGAAAGAATATTCACTCCCTCTGGACCTGAAAAAAATCTTCCCAACAAAGCTGTCTCCAAAATAGATAATGTTTCCATGAAACATTCTGGTTTTGATGAAACAGCATTTTTCAACAGGAAAAAAAGTGTCAGCAGAAATACCATAGCCTTTCTAATAGCAAAGGCTTATCTAGATCGGATGCTTGTACGAATTAATTATGTTGAGAACTGAACCAATCCAATTATATTTATATAGGTCCCCATGAGAACATACACTCTGTAAGATAATCGATCTATTTAATTTTTTTTCTTGACTAAAGATATTTTATTTGAAGAACATAAGAGAAATGAGAGAATAAGCAAAATCTGAGATGTACCATAAGTCGATTTGTTACTTACCTGGGGGAATTCTTCTATAAAGCTGTTGACATTCTTATTCCAAAATAAGAATGGCTTTAAGATTTGCAAGATTTTTTTTTTTTTTAAGAAACTTAAACTGTGGTTCTAAAACCATATACACTTAACAGAATTAAGCTCAGAAAGGAAAGTCCGTGCTTGAAACTTCAAGTTGTACCGGGCAACACTGTAGAAAAACTTACTGCAGTAAAAAGTTCTGCAATGAAAGGGAGGCGAACTAATGTTTTTAAGTCTCTGAATCTACTGCAGAGGAAGAAAACACTAACATTTTATGAAATATTGCACACAGTAATTCCTTACTCTGCTAAGTGTATATTTGTGCATCAGCTTATTTATGCCCATTCTGGGGAATGGTTGGCTCAAGCACAGCTGGATGCCCCAAAAGTGGCAATGAGGACACTTGATTGAACAAAGCCAGGTTCAGTTGTCCCAAAGAATGTTGGTCACAGATATAAATAAAAAGGCAGATCATCTTTGCCTGGTGCAGCAAGCAATACATTCTTCCATTAATTATTCTCACCTTCCTCTTGTAGTTCTCTGCAAAATTTTCATTCCAGCTAAGCAGCAGGATTTTCCTTCCCATCTCCTGCAGTACTGCTCAATGTCATCTGTGGAACTCAGAGACTGCAGCTGCACTTCACTGAACATGCCATAGGCATCCTGGACAAGGAGGCATAACCTGCAAAACATTCCTCCATTAGTCACCGGCATCTGTTTGTAACAAACCACTGAAGTTCTGAAAACGGTGTTACAAACTTCAGGACAAGGCTTATCCTCTGCAGTATCTGCAGAATTCCTATCAAGTAACGAATCAATAAACAAACCCAACATCATTAAAGGTTTTCTCATGCACGTTTTCAGGACATAACAGTGCCATGAAGTAGAGAAGCATGACTGAAACAAAGAGTACAGGACTTGCACTGGGGATTAGATTAATTAACTGCTATGCACTGTGGTTTGTGTACTTAAAAAGGAAGAAAGTCGAGTTTTTGCCTACTTGAGGTGAATTCTACAGTGAAGAAAGAACAATGACAGAAACATAAATATGTGTGTGTTTATAAATATAAAAATTCTGCTTAGAAGTAAGCAAAGCAACGTATTTCACAGGTAATAATCACTGAGATTAGCAAAGCAAGCATTACATTTTCTCAAACTTTTTTTAAAAAAAGAGTCCTCAGGATGCAAAAAAAAAGTGAAACATCATTCTTTCTTTGAAGAAGAAAAACCCCAAACAAAACAACACAAAACTGAAGACTGGTATATTCAATATTGAGTATGAAGCCCAGAGGAACTATTTTAGGAAGGTAATTAAAGAACCTGCTAAACAAACAATTTGATTAAAATCTATGGAAGTAGGGGCTGTGGGGCTGGGAAGTATTGCTTAACCAACTTGATGGCATTTTGAGAAGATAGTACTGTCATAACAGATAAGGCAAAATCAGTGGATGTCATACATTTAGATAGTCAAAAACGCATTTCACAAGATTCTGCACCTGAGATGAGCAGCCACGATAGCATGAGTCACGCAGGGCTGGAGGAAGGAGGCCCCTGTCTACAAGATTGGTTTTAATTGCCTCAGAAAGAGACAGTTAAGCATGGAAACTTTTCAAAGGGAAACAAAAATTACCTTCGAGGGTAGCACACACATCTTCGTTTCCAAATAAAACTCAGGGGTGCACTAGGCAGCAGAATTCAGTTCATTTCAAAGGTACATGCCAAAACTACCCTCCCCAGAGCAGCACCATTGTTCCCAGCAAGTCAAATCCAACTGCTTTTGGAGCACATCCTATAAAGTACAAGCACCCTGAAAGCATTCATAAGCAGTCACTACATCTTTATAAAATACATTTTAAATCAAATGAGATCCTACACTGAAGAAATCCATGTATTTTCTTCACATGGAAAAGTAGGCACATGGAAGAGCACTAATCACACTTTCCTTGTTCATTCTGAACTGTCTAACTTTGGCTTAGACCCTCAAGAAGGCTACATTTGATGTAAGATACAGCCCCAAAGGCTTTCTGACAGCAGCAGTTGTGCAAGCACCAGCTACGAGTCCTCATTTTTTAGATTCTGGTGCTGGTTTAAGGAGCAGGGAGGGATAGGACTCCCATATTTTCCCCACACCTCTAGCTACAAAGGTCTCATACAAACCGAGTCATCATCAGAAAAAAAACCCAAAACAAACTAGAAAAACTATGTTTGCCTGCTGCTTTCCATGTTAGGACTTTGGAATCAGTTAAGAACTCCCCTGAGTTCTAACTGATTTGACTGAAACTCCCTGTGACAGTGTTATGTTGGGAAAACCAGAGCTCATATTCTCTGGACATTTCTGAAAATCAGATTGAGGGGAACCGGAAAAACAAAACAAACAGTTTTGCCTATGTTAACAAAATGCTGACTGTTAATTGGGAAAAATTAGGCCTCTGTATCTCGGAGCAAGAAGGGCCAACTGAATTGGTGTCTCAGATCAGATCAGTTCAGCAGTCTCTTAACTGATCACTGGAATTTCTCATATCTTTAGTGAGACATAACTGAACACAAGTAAGTCTCAGACTAGCTGGCACCAGGGTTATATTAAGTCCTCTGGGACATGTTAATTGCCCAAATAAAACTAGCTTGGTTGGTGCTGAAGACATCAGTCACTAAAAGAGCATTTTCCAAGTCCTTTTAAGTCAAGCTAAGAGATGGTTTCTGTCAGACATGGGAATCTCAACTCCCTGCATCTCTGGCCACAGATTTCCATTCCTTTGTGGTGGCACATAAATGGCTAGGACAGGAAACTGATCTGACCAAAAAATACTGTGGCCAAATCATCATCATCAGCAGCAGCATCTGAATTCCTTGAAAATTAACTCTGTAGAAGTAAATTCCTACTTGCATGGAGTACTGCTTCTAGGCAAGGATGTATCTTCCTTGAAGCTCCCACTCCAGCTGTCCAGTGTATGCATCACAGACAGGCATCTCAGGTCATGTGATGGGAGAATGGTCATCTTATGACCATGCTCAATGCAGAGAAGAACTGTGTCATTTGAGGCTTCTATCATTAATGTTCCCATTCACACTGGGAATACGTTCATGATTGTTGGCATCATGAAGGAACACAGAGCAGCAGAACCTATTGCATCAGATTCCAAGTACCTTTGCTCTGCTGGTTCGTACACAAGAGCAGACAGACACTATATTTACTGCACTTGCTCTAACAGTGTCCAAAAGGCAGTCACAGTTTCTCTGCGACATGCATTTAAAATGAAATGTATGTATTCGCTCACTTGGAAGTCAGAATTCCATGAACAACCTTCAGACGCCCAGTTTCAGACTAAGAGAGAAATTTCCCAGATCAACACCACGAAGAGAAGTTCACAAACACATTCTTCCTGCTTCATGACATCTTGAAAACAGCATAAACGAACGATTGCAAAACCTTGAAATGCTATAAGAGTTTGAGGGACAACTGATTTTCCTGCTTAATGACTATCATGACATCAGCTGTATCCCACAACAGACTCAGCAACACACCTGGAGAACTACCCTCCTGTTCTTTGGAACCGGTTCTGCTCTTATGGATTTCGTATACACCACCAGCGTCACAGACATTAGTTCAGCTGCATTCAGAGCCTATTGATTCATGACCTTAACTTCCTTACCAGCACTTTTTTCCCTTGATTTCACTTTATTCCAAGAACAGTGCATTTGGATTATTTTCCCATGTTGCAGTGCTGCTCTCACATTACAGCAAATGTTCTCACAAATTAATTTTTAGCAGGCAGTCTAATTGTGATTAAAGCCAACAGCTTGTCCCATTACTTTTTTTTCTCCTTCGAACCTCATGATGAAAGCCCACATCAAAATTATGAGACAAGCTGCAAAGCCAAAATGAGTATCTGCCCCCCAGGAATTCAGCATTTACGTTTTGTGCACGTCTATAGAAAATACCTTTTTTTCACAAAATGTGGATTTGTATCAGTTAATCAGGTTAAATATATCTTTACCAATGCCTTGTCAGCATGCATAGTACTGAACTGTTAAAAAACACAGGCAACATCTCCAATTTAATCAGTGGTGCTTGTGCAGGGAGGAAATAAGGGCCACCTTTATTTTTGAGACAACAGGATGTAACACTGTGTAAGACCTCAACTTAAAATATGGGTTTGGAAACTGAAATCTCTCACATAAAATAGCAGAGAATTCACTCCTGGAGAGAGGGGCAGCAGGAAAGCCAATAGAGGAGCAAATGTAGGAGATGCGGACTAAGGAAAAGGTGAAGTATGACGCATTGGTAATAACAAAGGGGGCGAAGACAGGGAATGATAAGAAGTGAGGCAGAGTTTAGCTTTTTTTTTTTTTCTCCTTAAATGTAATGACACAGTAAGTCTCATGCAAAAGCTTGGGAAGATTTTGTTAATTTGCTAATAGCCAGAAGCAAGGATGGGGGCTGGAAGAAGATGAGACTGATTACTCTGCATTATTTCTATGACTGTGCTGATCTTTAGGACAAAATGTCTCCCAGTAGAAATGTGGAGAGGATTACAGGATTAATGCCATGCCCTTCTCCCAGTTAGTCACTCTTCATGGGTAAAGGGTAAGCCCTTCTTTTACTAATATGTTTTTATGCAAGAAAAATCATCTCTTTCCATACTGCTGCCTTTTATCAAGCAGCTGACTTTCTGGAGAGGTGAGGGCAATGGAAACCTTCTCCATTTTTGGTCACCTCCAGCCTCAGCAGCCAGTGGCAAAGAATAAGAAAAGGAAGATCTGCCTGCAGAGGAGATAAGAGAGCAGGGAGGCCAGAACAGACTGATCACACAGACACTGCCTTTACTGAGTCTTGTGAAAACAAACACCAGAAATTTGTCATGAGCAGATCTTAACCAACAAGTAATTGTTTTAGCCTTGGGTAGGAGGACAACCGTGTGGCCCTGGGCAGCTCTTCTCCATGCACAGCTACGCCGTGCAGTACAGAATGAGGAGCAGGACAGCCGGGCAAACACCACCACCTTTGCAGCACTCTGCACAGACCTCATAAGTAGCTCATTCTTTGGAAGGGAGGAAAGAGGGGAATGGGAAAACGCCTGAAAACTAATTGACTTGTATTAGCTCTGATACTTGCTCATTCTTTATCTTAACCATCCATGAGACAGCTGCTCTGTTTGTCAGGACTTCTTATCTCTGTGAGGTGCGGTCCTAGCAGAGGCATAAAGCACACGTACATAAACACACACAAACAAAACCCCTCTCCCTTCATCACCAGAGGCACAACACTACCTACACAACTCCAATCCAGCAACTTGTCTGGTCAAGTCTCAAGGTGGAGCTGATTAACTCCTGCTAATATGGCTCAGATTCAAACTGTAACCTGCAGGACACCACCCTACTGGAGTTTAATTTATCCCTAACTTAAGAACTCCTTGCATTCACCATACCCATACAGTAATTGAAAAATCAAAGCTCAGGACACAGGGACAACTGCCCATCTTCCCCCTTGTAACACTAGAAGGATTTCTCCATTAAAAGCACTGTACTCACCATGTCACACATTCCTCCATGCTCCCTTTTGAAAGACACAAGATTCAGAGTTTTCTGCTTAAAAGCCATACCATTTGCTGTCAATAAATAGTGAGTGAAGCTCTACAGGACACAGCTATGGACTGAATGCTACAAATAGAAATCAATGATGATGGTAACTATCTCCTTCTCTGCATAGGTTGCAGAGGCACGTAGGTACAGAGGAAAACACAAGCACCGCTGTTTCCAGTTCATAAGGGGAATGTCAAGCTGGAAGAAGAACCTTGGTCCAAGTACAGACATTTCTAGCACCTAGCCTGGTGCTCTGGTTTGAAGCACAGAGATGAACAAAATAGTGATAATTTGCTTTGAAAACTGGAGGTTAAAAATTACTGAAAAATACAGTTTATGATCATGTATGTTTTTGTTTGGCAACTGTGGAAGGACCCAGAAGGAAAGAAAGAAGGCAGTTCTGGAGTGCTGGACCTGGCAGAAGTATTGGTGGAAACTGCTCATGTGATAGGAGTATCACCAGGGAAATGACCTAGTCTTATCTCAGCATCTCAAACAGAAAATATGTAGCAGAGGCCTCTCTGGTCTCAGGAAAGGAAACTTACTTTTGCAGATGCCTCCTAACAGACGATTTCTGTAATGCACTTGCAAATAAGTCACTACAGTAACTATATCAAGTCGCTCATTTTGGATTTTCCTTGCTTTTCATTACAATTTTTATAAATAATATTTAAAAATGGGGTGAGAGTGGTTATAAAATAACTGTTGCTTATTTTTATTCACTTCCTTGAATCATCACATAGTTCAATACAAACTGGAAAATCAAATACCACTTCCACAAGGTCTTTCATGATTCCCTGCCTGCTGATTGCTTTTTCCATTTCTTCATTCATGTTAATCCTTCCACCTACTATTTTCTGCCTGTGGCCTGAAGAAGCAGCACTTCTGTGGGAAACAGCTTTTGTGCGTAGGAAGAGACCTGTGCGAGCCAAGCGTGTCAGCAGAGCAACCTTTTCAATGCCGAATGTGCGCGTAGAGAGCAGGGCTGCACAGCACTGCAAACATTCCCACTCAAAACATGGAACACCACCTGCCTGGTGGCGGCTACACACAACTTGTCAGGAGCTGGTGTAGCACGAAAGCCAGCCTTTCGTACTTGCCATGACAACCACGGCTTCACACGTGACAATTTTTTCTGCAAAAACCATTTCTTACACAAAGTTTTCACGTGACACCAAATGAACTTTTTAAACTCCCCATCTGACGCTGTCTCTAAGTGCACTTTTGAATGAAACTGCTGATGTGTGTGTTTTATTCGTACATGGAATTTCTCTAAAAAGTAAACAAAACATTCAAAACCATAAAAAGACATTCCTGACATTCACTCAAACACGATACGGAGCCTAAGCTGTAATTTCAAACAGTTACAGAGTTGCATTTGAAAAACATTTTCAGTATCGTGGATAGCTTCACTTATGTCAGATTCAAAAATGAATACTGAAGTTGTTCTACATTCATAGTTTAAATCCAAAGTAATTATGCCATATAAGTCAATTTTATAGTGATAGCTGGTTTGGAAGACACAGAGAGTTAAGGAAATATAACTTCCTAAGTATTGCCTAAAAGTTTGTATAAAGGCTAGGCCACAACAGAGCAGCAAGGCCGTCCTCCCTCCAGATCCCCCTGGCATCTCAATGCTATATCGGACATAACTTATAGTTCTTCTACTAAGACCCATTCCATACAGCTTGTTATGCAAATAAAACCAATTTTGAGTGGTAACAAAAAAGCAAGCACATCAGATCACCCCAGCTTGTTTCACTCACCGTGCTGTTAATTGTGGTTGGTAAGAAAGAAAATGATGCTCACACTCCTCAGGTTCCTCAGTGTACCATTACTTCAGCATGGAATCCCATCACAATCCCTTGGTCATTTCAGTATACAGTTCAGAGAAAGTATTATTTTCCTGCATGTCATGATCTACTAATGCACAGTAAAAATGTATATTTAAGAAACTTACAGGCTCGGCTGAAAACTGCAAGTCTTTCTTATGGATGACGTCCAATAGAAGAA
Source organism: Oreocharis arfaki (assembly GCA_013398015.1). Taxonomy (NCBI): domain Eukaryota; kingdom Metazoa; phylum Chordata; class Aves; order Passeriformes; family Paramythiidae; genus Oreocharis; species Oreocharis arfaki. The sequence goes on from VZRR01012241.1 coordinate 634,591, forward strand.
TTATGTTCCAAATATAACATGTAATTACCACCCAGTCATTTCAAGTACTTATCTATGAATCTGAGGAGGGGTTCTTTGTTTATTTTTTTAATCTCAAGACTTTGTAATTATTGTTTTGGCATCCAAGAATTCCAACAGTTGGTGGGGTGCTGCCAAAAAGATCTTTTCTTGCAAGGTGCTCAGCACCCTCCTTTCCAAGAAAATCAGTGTTCAGTTGCTGGTTCTGGCAGTGTTTCACATCATCTTTGCTGTGCTACGTTTCCTCCACGCCTCAGTTCCTTACACGTAAAAATCAGAATAAAAGTCCTGTCTTCAAAGGGTGATCTGAAAGCAATAGCTGAATAATATGATTGTATCTGGGAGGGCTGGTCCACAAAGCCTATTATTGTGTGCCAGATCCCATTTGAGTTAGGGGAGGAAGCTATATATATGTATGTGTATATCTAGAGAGAAAGGGCTTCCTTGCAGTATCAACTCATTTCTTTCACGCTACAGCACTTAGAGAACTCTCAACTTGCCCTGCAAAACCCACACTGAGGGCCTTACAGCATCTGGAATGAAGCATGAACACTGTAGCAGCAGGACTGGGGTCCCTTATCTTTCAAGAGCGTATTGTTTGTGGATTGACCAGATTTACTTCTGAACCACAGAGAACCATGACTGGGATCCTGGAAGATTTTATTTCAAAAACAAAAAATCAACATGCAGTGAGTATTAAAATAACCCCTGGCCACTTCAGCAGGCACAGATCATTGCAAATCGCATTCTTGGTAGCATAGCACTGCTCATGCACTTCCTATGGCATGTGAAAGGTAAATGAGATATAGCAACCCTGCAGGATTTCTTACACAGCTGTGGCTGCATTCAAAAAGACACCCTGCTGTGTCAGTGCCACATCATCCCACTGAACTAGCAGAAAAGTACAACATTCATCAAAAATCAAGGGCAGAGCAAAGAGCCAAGAAGAAAAGCAGAAGTGCAATCTTGCCGGGGCTGCTTCCCCAGCAAAAAGGCAATTTTCTGCTTTCTCGCAGGGCCCGCGGGTTGTTTTTCACTCATGCTGTTTTCCTTTACTCCGTGTTAGTGGCTGCCTGTCCTAGGTGTGTTTCTAAATGAGGGAGAGGGAGCGTGTTTGTGTGTGCACGCCGTGTGTTTACAAGAGTTATGGTAGCAGTTCTCAGCAGTCCACTGAGAGTTCTAGGAAACGGCCCCTGTTATTTTATTCTCGGTCAATGTCAGCTCATGTCAGGCAGTAAAGATCACACAGGACAGCCCTCTCCATCTCGCAGTCCTGGCCGGAGGCCTCAATGGGAGAGGGAAAGGGAGCGAGCTGCGAGTGGGCGGAGAGCCTTCCCAGCACTCTACCAACCACTGCAGGAGGAATTATGATAAACACCACTCTGGAAACCAGATACAACAGTACATTGTGTTCTTCTTCGGAAAAACAACCCGACTTCAGCTCACTTAAAGTAAACAGTTAATCCTGTTTATCTTTTTTTTTTCTTTCTTGATGAGTTGTTAACAGAACAATCTCTTCTGCAAAGCAAATAAGAGATCTTTCCCTTAAATTCATACAGATTTTTTTCTTCCCTCAAGGAAAAAAAAAAAAAAACAGTGATATGTAAACTTTCTACTATCAGCAAACAGTGTGGAATAACAATCTTTCTTGGCTTAAACTGACTTAACAAAGTGATGCCAAAACTGAATGAAACCTTTCCCTCACTTACATATTTTATTTTGGAAAACTGAAGTCCCAAACAGAACGTTCTATTCATCCCTTTTAACTATTCCATTTCTGAAAAGAACAAGCAAGACTGGTAAAATAAAAAAAAAATCAGGATATTTGTTGTCCTTGCCCCTGGAGCATAGGGTGCCTGGGGAGTAGATATCAGCTACTGAGCAGGGGGGTGGCTGGTCCCAAGTTCTCTCAGAGGTGAAAGGAGAGGAGTCAGACTAATTGACTGCAACTAAGGAAACAAACTGTTATCCTCCCTTCCAAAATATATGCTTACTGTGCAAATTCATGGTGTCCCTGACTTTCAATAATAAGGGTGATTAATCAGAAAAGCAGATGGAATTGATTATGTTGTTTTGCTGGAGTCACCACAGTCTACCTATTAACTACTTCTTATTGGGGACTCCAACACAGTCCACTGAAAGCTACAAGCTTTCTCAAAGGGAATTCTAATTTTTAGCACTCAGGTGTTTAAATAGTTCTGAAAGTCAACAATGAAAGTGTGCTTAACATCGCTGGTCAGTAAAGTTTGTTGATTTAGCTATTTATAATCAAAAAAATACACTATTTGAAAAACTGTAAGAGGAGAAGAAAAATATCCCCCTGCTTTATTTTTACTCATTTTCAAGATCTGAGATCCTGGGTTTTCTGTGCAACTGATGTCATGAAGTGCAAAAATGTAAATCAATGCAAGTGAAAGTCTGATTTTCAGATTTTTAAATAAATATTTTACATGCAAATTTTTAATATTTTTCCTGTTGTTTTTTTTTTTTTTTTTCCCTTGAGATCTTAATTTGGTTTGCATTTATTTTTAAAACTTTTGCAGCAGTTGCTGAATTTACACTGCTCTGGTGAGCTCTAATGTGACAGAGCAGGACAAAGCAGAACTATTTCCCACTGCAGAAGGGAGGCAGGCTCGGGAGGCAGCTACCAGAACCCCAGAGGAGCAGCCTCAGGACTATTCCCCCAATCCACCACTTAGCCCACCACGGCCTCCAGCCAAGACTGGAAGAGCCTGTATGCCTCCAGGGAAGACTGGAAGAGTCAGTATTGGTAAGGACAGGACTGCTGCTGAACACTTCATCTTGCTCCAGGTGCACCCTGTCATTTAACCCCCACCCTCCCAGTGCAGCACCTGCACAAGAAAAACATGGTTGCCCCCTCATGATTGTGGGTTTGGCTTGCCAAATTTGCCCCCAAATTGATGGACAGCCCACAGCCCTACCTATGAATGATCCAACTTGCACCAAGGTGCTGCAGCTCTGAGCAGGGTGGGTACTGGCTGCAAGACTGCAGGGAAGAAGCAATAGACTTCAGTAAAACCTTTCTCTTGGGAAGCCAGAGAAGAAGGTGGTGGTCCTACTGTCTCCACTTGCTGGGAGACTCTTGAGCATAGGAGAAGAAAGCAATAAACCTAAATCATTCAGGCTGCAGTTGTAATCCACGTACAAAAAAGACCCTCTGGCTTGATCCCGTGGCGGTTGGCCACCATCACACCCACCTTCAGGAGGGAATGGATCAGCCGAGAGGAATGCGGATGAGAGGTGAATCAACTGGAGATCATTAGGAGATGATGCAACAGCAGGAAGAAAGTGTGGAAGGTGAAGGAGACAAAGATGAGGAGGAAACGTTCCCTGGTATCACCTCTTTTCCACTTCCTTTCTTACACCTTGCTGTTCTCCATATCTCTTTTAGTTAGAGATCAGACGGGGAAATGCCAGTCTGTGGTAACACCAGTATTATCCCATGGATGACCTACAAGCATTACTGATGGAGCACTTTCCCCAGACACAGTGGGATTTTTTGTGTAAGAAATTACGGACACAACAAGCCCTGTTGAAAGAGAGGTGCAGAAAGCAGCAGTTTTTCCAATTTGAAAATGAAAAATAAAGTTTGTTTGCCATCTTAAGCTTTTATTTGAGCTTTGCAAAATGAGAAATCCCATTTTCAATCATAGATCAAGCAAAGGTTATTTATAAATTACTTCTAAATAAGCAGTAGGTTTGGGCCATTATCTAAAGCTCACTCAAATTAACACCTTTCCATTGATTTCAAAGCGCTTTATTTCATGCTGTATAGTAGGCAGAGAAAATATCTGGGCAGCATCAGTTACATTCCTTCATCTTGATTTCATTCCATCATTCATGCGAATTCCATGCTTCTCTTTTAAACCATCTAAAGTGAACACCAATCAAGGATCAAACACTGAAGCAATTTTATAAACATCACACATAAATTTTGTTATAATTTCAAGGAATCATTTTTAGCAGGATCAGAACTGGGAATACAGCACACATGACATTAAAAAAATCTTAAATTTGCTGTGTTCTCTACTTTTTGTTTGTCTGGGTTTTTTGGTTTGTTTGTTTGTTTGGGTTTTTTGTTTGTTTGTTTTTTTGGTGGCATTTAATAGAGCAATCTTAAAACAGGCACAGAGAACCTCTCACTTCATTCAGCACTTTGGTTATCTTCAGATGCGTAAGATTTCAAATACTATGTGGGCTAGTGGGAAGTGTCCTAAAATAAAAAGTCTCTGCTAGAGCATCTTAATCTCAATCACCCTGTACAGATGATAGCCTATATTTTATATCTCATGCATGCGGAATACTATTTAATTGTAATGACATAATCAGTAATTACACTGGATTTGATATAATAACCCCGATCAAATACTGAGAAACTACGTGAATGGTATATTTGATTCCACTTCCCCTTCCTGATACAAAGAAAACGGTCCTGAAAATAAGAACCTGTTCAAATATCAGTACAGCATATTTTGTTCTCATCATTTATATTCCAAGGAAAAGAAGAAAACAGGACCAAATCTGATCAAAGCTACAGGAAGAGTTTAGAGACACAAAAGATAATAACATAAATTAGAACTGGATTAGGGCTTAGTAAACCTATCTATTCATGCTAGAAGAGGTGATTCAATATTCTGTGGTTAAGATTCTGGGTTTGTGTCCTATCCAAAAGAATATCAACAGTAACACATTGTTCTCCTACCACGATTCTGGTGGTGTTACAGCCTCTGATGTGATTCAGCACAGACTTGAAGGGACAGACACTGCCAAACATTTGGATTTTCCTGAGCTGTCACCCATTGCAGGCCAGCAGGAGATACAACATCACAGCCAAGATAACAAGATAACTTTTGTCCTTAAAACATGCAGTTTCCTGTTGATACTATTCTGTATTGTCACATTTGCTGTCTCGTCCTCTTTTTCCTGTCACACATTCCTGCTCTAATTAAGTCTTCAGGGTGCTGCACTGAGGAAACATTAGGACAGGGACTTCTCCGTGCCGGCAGAGCACCTGAGATCAGGGTACACACCCTGATCTTCACTGGAGCATCAGTGTCACAAAAGCAGATCAAAGCTTTGGTGTAGCCGCTTAATCATCAGTCACTGCTGCTTACCCTTAACCACAGACAATAGGGCTGGTATTTGTATTTTCTGTCAGCAACTTAGCCAGTTGAATTTTTCCTTTTCAGGCTCTCCACTTGAGTAGGATCTCTTTGTGCAGAAGGGTGTCAAATCAGGCTGTGAGGCTGCTCCTCCAGCCCTGCTTTACCCTCATCCCCAGAGCAAAGCATTCAGGACCCATCAGAGGGAGGTCTGAAGGTTGCTTTAAGGAGGTTCCTTCCTACCGGACATGTGATTACAGGACGCGGAGAGCCACCAGCATAGAAAAACGACAAAATTTAAATAAATATAGGCTGTATTTTCATGCATTGTCTGTTGTTATGGGACACGCTGTCCATGGTGTTCTTCCTCTCCACTGCCAGGTAATGTCAGAAACCTGCGGTTTTGGACCACTGTGATGCTATATAACTCATGTACTTCTAAGGTGAAGCACAAAAAGACCCTAAATTTAAATACCGAAATACGCTAAAACAAAATTGACAAAGCCTCCAAATAATTTTCCCAAAAATAGGAGAAAAAATGCCTACATTTTAAGAAAACGTGCTTTCTGATCGCCCACTTTTAAAACGTTTCCTAAATTCCACTGCTGCAAGAAGTGTGAAAATATCAACAAGAACACAACAATGAAAACATAGTAAGTGAAGCCCACTTGGATCAATTTAAGCATTTTGTTTTACCAATTTTTTAAAAAACTAAGTTAAAAAAACCTAACCAAAGTGGAATTTCTAAACAAGTGGTTTCAGAGTAGGAAAATGGCATTGTTTCAAAACATAGCATTTCAGCAATTTCACAACTTTTCATTTGCTTGTACAAGCTTTTCATAAGAAGTTTCCATCATTTTACAAGTTGATCTGACAGAAAATTATTTCTTTGAAAAATTCCCAACCATTTTTCCTAGAAATATTTTTCAAACCTCTAAGGCAGTAACTATTCATTAACTTTCAAGGCTTTGTTTTTATAAAATGTATTTATTCAGCACACCAAAGAATAATTATCCAGTATGCCTGTGAGTAGAAGCAATTCTGAACAGTGAGAGACAGAAATGCAATATAAAGATTTATTCCCCCTCCTTCTCTAACAATAGCTGTAGTAATACATTTGAACATACATGCTGGGTTTGGCTTGGGTAAAGTAAATTTCCTTCAGCGTAGCTGGTATGGGTCTGTGGTTTGGATTTGTGCTGGAAACAGCATTGATAACACAGGGACGTTTTAGCTATTGATGAGCAGGGCTTGCAAGAGTCAAGGCCTTTTCTGCTCCTCACCTCGCCCCTCCACTGAGGAAGCTGGGGGTGCATAAGGATCTGGGAGGGGACACAGCTGGGATAGATGACCCTAAGTGACCAAAGGAATATCCCAGACTATAGGGCATCACGCTAAGAAGGAGAAAGAAGGGAGAACATTCAGAATGATGGCATTTGTCCTCCCAAGTCACCATTATCCATGATGGAGCCCAGTCTTCCTGGTGATGGCTGAACACCAGTGCACCCATGGGAAGGGGTGGACGTATTCCCAGTTTTCCTTTGCTTGCACGAGCAGCTTCTGCTTTTCGTGTTAAAGTGTTTTCATCTCAAACCATGACTTTTCTCACTTCTACTCTTCTGATTCTCTCCCCCAGCCCACTGTGGAGGGATTGAGTGAGTGGCTGCGTGGGGCTTAGCTGCTGTCTGGGGTTAAACCCTGACAACACGTAACTTCTTCTAAGCAGAAGAAAAACTGTAGGAAAAGCTGTAAAAAAACCTCTCTCGAGCGTAAATGCTAAGTTTTGGAACTTACACAAAATAAAAGCGAATTTCTGAGTTTACATCTCTTCCTGATAGCTAAAAACAGACTATTAAGGCTTAGGAAAAGTAGAAACCTAGTGGGGAAAAAAAGGTAATCTTTAACTTTAGACAGAAAACCCAAAAAAGCTTGAGTCCTTTACAGAAAAACCTAGAGGTTGAGACTGCTGGTGCCATTCCTGGAGATTCAATGTGGCTATAGCTGTCCTCCTGGGGGGCTACCAGGGTGGGGATCAGGCCCTGATCCTGAACAAGGTAACATGAGAACAGCCTTCTGCCTTTGTATGCACCTGAAACAAAGGTGCTGGGCTGGGTGTGGGAACAGCAGCCTGCTGGGACACCACTGGGTATTTGAAGGAAGTCAGTGAAGAAGCCCAGTGAGGATCCTGAACCTCACTAAGAAAAGGGGCTTATTCCAACCTCCTCCATTACCTTATCTTACCTGGATTCAGCTAGCCTTGAGGCAGTGCTGACTACCAACAGCAACCGCACGATCTGATCCAGATTTTACAGTGTAAATGCACCAATGGTTTCTAAAAGTGCTTAACACGTATTTCCAGTGAAAAGGGGGAGAAACTCTCATGAGAATTTTCTTGGAGGAAAGAGAACTACTGATTTGAATGCATCATTATCACTAATTTTAATTTCAAAATTGCAACAGGCATGAGCCATATTTCACTGGTATTTTAAAGCTAGTTAATAGATTCCCTTAATGGCAGTCCCACAAAATACAAAATGTTCCACACACAGAACTAGATTTTGAATTTTTTTCAATTTGTTTGGAAGTTTAATTCACCACAAACATTCCTTTCTTGACCAAAAAGTTATTTATCTACAGCACACACAAAAATTTATGTTCTTGTAGGACAAAAAAATGTGGTACCATCTGATTTGGGATGAAACACCAAAAGCATATTTAATTTCATCCTACAGCGGTTTTATCTGAACTCATAACTCCGTCTTTTCCCAATCATTTCCCCCTTCTCCCTAGTTTGCTATACTACGTGTGCTTTTCACTACTGCATATACTGACCTTTGTATACCTACTGGACCCAAATTTCAGTATGAGGTATCAGTGAAAGATTCCCAGTATTCCTCATTTTTTCATTCCACACGTGGACACTAGTTTTAATCCCACAGCTGGTGTGTTAATGTATTATATAAACAGTGTATTCTTTGTATATTTTATATTATAATTTTGAATTATTATTAAATCGTTATTATTAAGTGGTAGGAGCTGGGACCAATCAACTTTGTAAATACAACTATGTGAACAACATTCAATTGATGAAGTGGCAAGAATGTTTTGTAGAAGTCAGTTACAGTCCCTTAGTAGGCAATACTGTTTTCTAGCTAAAAAAGACCAGTTAACAAAGGTTATGGTGAGCAGGGTGGCAAAAGAAAGTGAACAGAACTTCCTTCTGTTCTACATGCACAAGCCAACAACAGAGGAACAGAAATCTTAAGGCATGGCTGCAGATTCCTCTTGGGAACTCCCGGTAACTTCTCTAGCATCAGTGCTTATAAACCGTAGTAAGAAAGGAAGAAGCCACCAGGTGCCAGAGGGAAACACTGAAATTATTCCAAAATGAGGTCATAGGAACAACTCATCATTTCCAAACAACTACTGCAACAACTAGATAGAGGGTGCTGGTGCTGGCCTGGAAGGACACACACTTGAGAGAAGCACTGTCCCTCACCACCTGTATTTTTGCCTACCTGGAGAACAGAGACAATTCATCTACTTCAACAGCACCTACAAGGTGTTACTTATTCAGGTTTAGAAACACACAAATGGAAACTACTGTTATATTATGATAATTACCACAATGATCCTCTTCTTCTACTGACTCAGTTTATTAAAGCTGCCAGAGAAGATTGCCTAACTGTGACCACTGCTTAGGAGTTAAGAAGCGGTTCAAACTTTGGGTATTTGCAGTTGCAGAATGGGTTGCACCATTTCAGAACACAGTGGGTGAAATAGAATAAGGGGGGAATGCATCCTTTGGATATTACACACTTCCTAGTTTTCTTACCTGCAGGTTAATTCGAGCAGCATTAAATTAAAAAACAATTAAATTGTCAATATTTTCAAAATAACTTACCTGAAGCCTACACTGGGCAGAAATAAAATAACAGGTATTTACACAGCACACAAAGATGGCTTGGAATCTTATCACAGCTGCACACAAAGTGATGCTCCCGGAAAGAAAGAATATTATCTTTCACACTGCAGCAGCATTTTCATGTACAGTAAGAAACTCCCACACAAGCTCTGCACTTCAACAGGTTTTAGTTAGAAGTTTTCCTGAAATACAGCCCTGTCAAAAGGAGAAGCCAAGGAATGCTCTTCCTTTGTCTTTCCAAGTCCTTCCCAACACCTCTGTTTAATCCAATCAAATTACAACGATCTGTGATGAGGTCAGTTTGCAGTATGGAGTAAGACACAGAAGAATGTCATGTGAAAGGAAAGAACAACATCTACTATCTCTGATGACCTAAGGCTGTATTAATATAAGTAAAACTGCTCAAAGAAAACAGAAACCAGACTTTGCAATGCTCAGGGTCAGAATACTTGGTCTGCTTAGAAACAGACAAAATTACCTTCCATGTTCTACTTGCTTTGTATAAGACTGTTGTATTAAAGGACTGAAATTAACATAGGCAATCTCAGGACACAGGAAACTTTTTACATTGTTTTCAAATTTCTAGTTGAGTAATGAAAGAAATATTAACATCTCCACCTACACTTCCCCACAAACTAAACTTTTTAATGACCAGATTCAGCTAAGAAAATATCCAACTTCTCATGGCATGCATTTGAGTGCTCTGTAAATTTCAAAATTATTTTTGTCTTCTGCGACTTGAAATTATGTCCACTGAAGGATTTTTCTGTAAAATCATAAAATTCTGTGTTTTTCGTGATGTACAAGAACAGCAAAATTGTAAAGTAAACATTTTTCCTTACGCAAACGTAGATGCATATACACATCCATGGAGGAAAAAAAAATATTTATATATGCATACATATTGAACTTGCAGGTGTTATCAACGTATTTTCCAGGTGCTATCAACAATGCAGTTAGCATCGACAAACTCAAAATTCCACAGATTTAGCATCCACAAACTAAAAACCAGTTTCATGTCAGTAAGTAGAGAAACCAGACGAAGGTCTTTCTGCCCTCCACCACTGATTCCACAGTTTTAAGCTGTCTCCTCTCCTCCCCCATAACTGTGATGGCAAAAACAAGTTGAGGCAGTACAAGAAATCAGATCAGGGAATTGATCTGCCTTAACAAACAAATCTCAGATACAAAAATAGTTATTTACCTGGATACTACATCCAGCTCCAGAGTTTACAGCACAGGAAAGACAGGACACCTGTTGGAGCAGGTCCATAGGAGGGCTACAAAAATGACCAGAGGGCTGGAGCACCTCTCCTATGAAGACAGGCTGCTGAGACAATTGGGATTGATCAGCCTGGAGAAGAGAAGCCTCTGGGAAGACCTTACTGCCTTTTAATATTTAAACGGAGCTTAAAAGAAAGATGAGACAAATTTTTCAAAAGGTTTTGTTGTGACAGGAAAAGGGGTAATGGTTTTAAATTAAAAGAGGGTAGATTCAGACCAGATATAAGGAAGAAATTTGGGTTTTTTTACAACAAGGGTGGTGAAACACTGCAAAGGGTTGCCCATGCAAGTGGTAGATGCCACATCCCTGGAAAAATTCCAGGTCAGGTTGGATGAGGTTCCGAAACACCTTAACTAGTTGAGTATGTCCCTGTCAAGGCAGGTTGGTTGGACTAGATGGGCTTTAAAGGTCTCTTCAATCCAAACCATTTTATGATTCTGTTTTTCTTTTGCATCAGTTTGCTGACTTAGCATCACAAACAGCTGTTCCAGCTCACCAGAATGGGCACCCTGGAATGTAGTGGAAAAAAGACAGCTCACTGGGGTGAGGAAATCTGGGGAGATAGACATGGAATCAGATTAATTTCAAAGCAGATTAGCGAGAAAGAGAATAATTTAGCATGGATTTCCCAATGAGAGATCACAGCTTTGTCACACCCAAAATGAGGCATAAAAACAAATGGGCTTTCTGCCACTGGTTGAAGGTCCATCACAATCCTCCTGCCTCAAGCATTTGTCTTTTGGCTTGGTTTTGATGGAAATATTGGTCTGAATCCCCACAGATTGGGGGGATTGTTATTGTTGCAAGAATAACACTTGCAAAAATAATTTTTACACAAAATATTTACGTAAATGATAGAGCACAATGTAACACTGGAAACAATATTACATTTTAATTTAATAAGTGCAGAAGAGACAGGCAAATTAAAAAATGTAAGCTTAACCTAGCATGACCAGCAGAAACACTTCAAAATCAGTCTGAAAGCCAGTCTAATGGAAAACATGTTTAAAACCCTAGAAAAAGTTTACGTTTTTGCATATTTTAAAGTCCATTTAGTCTTTTCAGTTTGCCAATGTACATTTACAACTATACAATACAAATACACACAAACACATAATCTAATTTCCCCAGCAGAATCAGTTCACTAACACCAAATATGTAAAACAGTCTTCAAAAGTGAAGTTCAGGCTTTCAAACTCAAATTTCAATCTGTGTCCAACTGCCAACTACACCTCTGACTCATATTTCTTCTAATGCACCTTCTGTATAGTTTACTGAATTTATTCAGCTTACCTAAAGCTTCAAATGTGGATGCCATTTAATGGTCTGCTGTAGTGATTTTCTATTTTACTTCTAAATCAGTTTTATTTTAAAAATGGTTTCAAGACCCTTTAGTGACATTTGCAACTCTCGAAATACACTGGAGTGAAAAATTATTACGTTCAAATGAACATATTCACTTTAGTATTTCCTTTTCTTGGACTGAAGCAGATCAGCTGGTAAATGAGACTGCTACGAATATTGTTTCCTTTGGTTTACCTCCTCATACTTGCAGGAATTAAAATTGATATTTTTTTTTCATAATGACCAAAATAGTGCCTATTTAAGGAGATAGTGACAAACCCAGCAATTTTCTTGCTGATATAAAGGGAGGGGGAAAAAAAGAGAAGAAATCATGTTTGCTGTTTTTAAAGAACTAAATGGATATAAACTGTCAGATTCTGGGTCATCATTAAGCACAGGCCAGAGCATTGGCACGAATGACCGTGTTGTGAAGCCTACAAGCTTTATTTGGTTTTCAGTTCACATTCCTGCAGAGTGAGACATTCTTAATTCGGGAGAACTACGGGTAAACATTTATGGGAAAAAATTATTAAATATTTCCTTTCGCAAAGGTAGCAGGCAAAATAAAAATAAAAACAACTCCTGCCCAAAATGCTAAAGGTGGTCTTTAACTATCAAAATTCAGCAAAGCAAACGAGGTATCCATGCTCCTTTCTGACAGACATTTGGGGCTTCTACTATTGAGAGCCCAGTCTTCTCTCCACCATTTACCATTCACAAGCTCCTACCATCTTAATTTTCAGATTGGAATAGTATTATCCATATGTGAAACAGATATCCAAATAGTCTAGTCCATCATACGGAGGTAATAGTGATTTACATACACTTGCACCTAGGTTTAGCCTTACAGAAGAAGTGAAAAGGCTTACAAGGCAATGGTACTTACTACACCACCTGATGTAATACATAACTACTGGTCACTTCCCAAACCTCTCACTGAACTCCAGTAGCCTTTGAGAGCTGTTTGTCGCAATTCAGTTTATGAGACGATATTTTAAATGTTCTTACTCCAAAGAAATCTTGGAATGATGAAGCCCTCTGAATATCTTCTTTCTAAATACGAAACATGTTCTGCTTGCAGAAGATTTCAGAATTTTAAACAAATATAAAACACAGTTTATTCACCCCAGTGAAAGAAGACATCCTCTAGAGGGGTCTGAGGCTTGAGTGCAATTTCTCCTGGCTTTAGCCCTTGGCACTACAACTCATTTGTCCAAGTTAAGTCTGAGAAATCCACAAGAACACCTAGGAATGTACACCAGATCAGTGTTCTGATCAGTGTGTACAGGGAGCTGAACCTTACTCCAACTCTACAAGCAGGAACATGCAGGCCTGACTGTACATGGGCCAGGGATATCAAAGCTCTCTTCCTCCTCTGACCAAGTAAGATACTAACTTTCTCTAGAGAAAATTCAAAGGCACACACACCACTCCTGCTGCACTACAAACCTTATGTGATTCTTAGCTGTTGAAAATACGGAAGATTGACTCCTCTTCCTCATATCTATAAAATGATGCGTGGCTCCTGGCTTCTTAGGAAGGGTGTTCCTCTCCTGATCCCTCGCTAATTGCCAAGACCGAAGTCCAAAGAGTTTGCACTACATGGGCAAATCTTTGAAAGCAACCTGGTAGCTCCTTCCAGTCAGTCTGCAAAGATGAGGTTGCTTTTCAAAATTTTATCACAGCTGTGGTAAGGCCAAGGTTTTATTAGTACTTCCAGTATTTGATGCAATTTCCTACAAACTCCCCAATGTAGCTCAAAAATAATCTGGGGCACCATCAGTATAGCAAAACCTCGGGCGTATGTTTTCCTGAAATGTCATGCAAACATCTAGAAGAGTTCTCTTTGTGGTAGCACCATAATGGTGTCACACCAGAAAAGGAAAAGTCAGTTAACAATAAAGCAAATTTTGCTTCTCAGATGTCCAATGGAACAATATGCCAAAGATTTAACCTTCCAAAGGAAGAGGCAACAGATATTTAGCAGAATTAGTTTCACAGCACTGTGTGTCACCACAGCTATGCATAAAGATGTCATAGAGCTTGGCCTTTGAGGAGAGAAGAAAATAATTGAAAAACAGGATTGACAGGAGGAGAATAAACTACTTTTTCCTGGGAACTGAGCTATGCTAAATAACTGATCCTTCTTGAAAAGCCTCAAGCATCATACTTCTTTGACTGTTCACAAGTTAACCTGCTGCCTGTCAGGGAAACTGCGAGTATTCATCAGCTGGAATTAGTCATGTGACATCAAACATTAATCATATTGGTTAAAAAAGGTTGGTGTAGTAATTGCAGTTTCTTACTCATGAGGGATAAAATGCTGAATTCCACTTCAGTTTACTGAAAATTTCAGGACTATGTTAACTGCTGCCTAATATACCTAAAACATAGTCAAACAAAGTAATTTTTTTAAAATTAAAGGATTTTTTGTACGTGGCTTACTATATTTCTTCTAGGAAGCAGTAAAAGGGTGAAATGCCCTAACAAAACATCAAGATACTATGACATGGTAAAAGAGATAATCCTACCTGATTGCCACACCTTTTAAAATTATGTATGAGGAGTCTTTTGTTCCCTGGTTTTTGGAATGTCAAGCAACTCATAAATAATAATCTAGCCTAAATAAACATACAGTAGTTAAAAATCCCGTATTTATTTAAAGAATTAAATGAATCATTACTTCAAGTATTCAAACAGCACTATCTTTCCTCAGTTTCTTACCTACCCTCTCTTTTATAAAGCCAACCTAAGACTATACCAACGTGCTCCTGGTAAATTTTTCTCAACCTGTTTAAAACATTCACCAGACAGTTTTAAATAACATCAGAAATGCTTGATATTATTATATTAAGCTAGTTTAAAGCAAGAAGCTATCTGTAAGTCTTCATAGCAGGAGAAACTGAATTACGAGGATTTTTTTTTCAGTATTCCCTCAATGCAATTACCTCAATTCCTGTGTTTTGTCATTCTATCAGTAGCATCAAGACTTTTCAGCAGAATTACAAGTAGCAAAAAGATAAAGAAAGTAAAAAGATCCTTATAAACAATCAAGACTTAAAAACCCTTATGAAGAATGAAATGATGAGAAATGAAGTTTGTTTCTTGGTGTTTTTTTTTTAAGAAGAGCAAAGTATCTTCACTTGGGGGTCACTTCTCCCCTTCACTTGTAACACACCTATATAAGATTAAAATGTTCTTTTATTCAAGAGAGGGTTCAGTTACATATAAAGAATTATGTACTCTGTGGCAGTGGTTTGTATGAACTGAAGAGAATAACATGGAGAGATGTGTTTTTAAAGTGGGAAAATCCCGCGACTCACAGACTTGAGCAGCGAAGGTGCACACAACCTCTAAGACAGTAGCTGATGGGACAAAAAGGAAGCGGAGTCAAATCTTGGATCAATCCACTATGAAAAAATGGCTAAAATGGTGTTTGAAGGATTTCTTGACAAACAAAGATGACAATGTCCAGCTGCCCCCTCCCTCCAGCCCCCTTAAGTAATAGCTGCAGTCAATTAAAACCACCTTTGTTTAAACACATGGTTTCTCCTACCCTCCCTCATTATCTGGTCAGAATTAACAATTATCTGATTCATTAATTGTTACTCAATTACCACTTAATCCAATCCTCATCAACCAATCCTAGGCACACCTTTACAACCACAATAAGTAAGACAAATGTTCATCTCCTCCTCTTCTTTTCCCACATCTCCTTCCTATCCTCCCTTTCCCAGTCCCCCCAGATTAACACATTTTGGGATTTATTTTCCTGTATGAAATCCAAGAACTAGAATGCTCTCTCTACATTTCCCACACAGGGCAAACAGGAGATGCTGGTTCCAAGCCCACCCTCTGGTCTCACCTTGGGAAGAGCATCAGTGACTCCTGCAGTGTTGCCGTTCTAGCAGAACTCCT
The DNA here is from genome assembly GCA_013398015.1 of Oreocharis arfaki. Lineage (NCBI taxonomy): Eukaryota > Metazoa > Chordata > Aves > Passeriformes > Paramythiidae > Oreocharis > Oreocharis arfaki. Next base: position 650,204 of record VZRR01012241.1, read on the forward strand.
TAAAAAGTGCTCCCACATTGCCCAACATTACTTGACTCTCTTTCCTCCTCCAATGCTGCTTTTTGGGATTCTTTTTAATTTCTCAGCTCCTTTCAGAGAAGCACCTCCTTAGCCCAGCTCACTTTAATTGTTCAGAGAAAACTTTCACTCACCCAGAATGTGAAATAATAAAAAGAAATACAGATCCCTGAATAAAATTCTGACCACTGTACTGCCCTATTCCACACGCTCTGCAACTGGTCTATACCGTGTGCCATAGGCCAAAATGATTTGTATATACTGTTGACATTTTTCATGTTCCCCTCAATGTTTGGAATACCACACGGCACAGGGTGCAAGAAGATAAGATCGTTTATGTAAGCAAAATATGACCTTACAAGCGTGTAAATCCCTTATGTGCGTACGCTGGAGAAATAGCTGCGAGTACCAGTACTATTTGTATGTGTAATTATTTGCTTTACATGCCACATCAATTCTGCAAACAAATTGCAACTATTTAGCAATATTCATCTCTTTCTATTGTATAACACCGAGCTGGAGAGAGAGAGAGAAAGGTAAGCCTTTAAAGCCCATTAATAAATATATACTGGCTGTAAACTAGTACAGAGGTCTCAAGTTTGTGCTGTGAAAACAGAAATTCATGGCTGATAAAAGAGCAGAAAATGGAAAGAACTGCCTGATCCAAAAAACTGAAAGTGCAACAGGCTGTGCTGCTCTGGGAAAAAACACAGGCCTAGAAAGAGTAAACAGAGAGTTTATATGTATCATTCATTCATATAAACATATATAAACCCACACACATCCTAAATTGTGTTCTTGTGGATTATTTTTTTTTTTTTTAAATTCACAAGGAGATGTAGATAAAACTTACTAAACCTTCCAGTTTGGAATCTGAAGGTGATAAGGTTAAGTACTCTGAAATCAACAGATGACACATTCAGTTTTCAGTATATATATATTCTGCAGAAATCCAGTATTACATCTCTTCTGACTACTTTGCACCTGTGCCTCTCAACACATGGTTAAAGAATGTCTGCTTGTATTAGCAGGCCCACAGCTAGAAAGACTGGCATCATTTGAATCAGGGGATATTTGAGTCCCACTGCTGGGTAAGAAAGAGGAATGCTGTCAGCCCTGGGTCAGGCTATAGGTAAGTGCCACCCACCGATGTTGCTTCACGCATATGGAAAGCACCATGTGATGCCCTCACAGAGGGAGCTGGAACAGTGTGGTTTATGCCCTACTTGGGATTTTGGCTTGGGAACAGCTTTACTTCAGCTCTCTGTCCCACATCTTGAAATATTTCCTGCCTGGGGTGGCATGAACCTCTCAGGCTGGAGGAGGAAAGTCTACCCTTTATCTCTCTCCCCCTCCTCCCTTTCCAACCCCAACTGTTTCCACGGTAGAGCCAGCTGTAGCCGCTGCCAAAGAAAACAAGGCATTTTCCCACCTCGAGGGCATTCCCCTCTGAACATCAAACGTCTATAGCAAACAATGGAGTTGAAACAGCTTTGCAAATAAAAGGTCACAAGAATTTTTCATAGTGGAAAATATCAGGCTACCTACAGACAAGGGTTGCTTCCCACTCACAACCGCTACACATGCTTTCAAACACACTTCACTGTGAGCTGAACTCGTCTTTGCTGAGACACTTCGTAGTCCCAGTCATGTAACTCGAATTTATTCTCCCTCGAGCTACTTGGTAATCACCTTAATTGTCAGGTCTTAAAAAGAAGAGATTTTTAGTTCTTTGGGAAGGGAATGCATTTACATGCTATAAGAAGCCAAGCAAACTGTAGGGTGTTCTGAAATAGCAGGTCACACACTAATCAGAGCACAAAGTAGGGGAAAGGAGAAAGGGCATGTGCTACTGGAGAGCTTCAGGGAGAAGAGCAGAGCATGTGATAAGCTGTTGATGGAGCTGTGCTTTGCAAGCTCTAGCCAAAGGACAAATGAGCAATGCAGAGAGCCCCTGGCTGCCAGAAGCTACTGAACCCATACTAGAGGCCTCCATGGAGACTTGGCAGGATGGGGCTCAGCAACAGCAGGAGCCACATGTTTTCTGGGCTCCTGCTCTACGCCTGCAACTACGCTCAGCCCTGCCAGCACAGCAGTATCCCATGGGGTCACATTTCCCCATGGCTACCCTGGCCCTCACTGCCCAAACCTCCCCTCCGCTCCACTCCCCTACAGCACTGCCATTCCTGCCCTCTCCACAAGCACACTCTGGCGGTCTTCCCTCTCTCTTGCCTCTCAGAAGCAGAGGGGTTGTCAGGAAGTGCATGATAGAGAACTCTTAGTCCCTAGACCAAGAGCAGAAGATGATAAGTAACTCAAGAAATAATATAGTGGGAAAAATACTGGACAAGATATCACTGAACAAGTTTCTGTTACTAATCCGTAGCTAAACTAAAATTCCTTCAGATGAGCATAACAAAAAAGTTTTACTGTGGGAAATTTCCAGAGCTTAAATGTGCACCTCATGTATTTGGCATTCATCTCCTCAAGAATTCTGCATACAGGTAAGCCTCAGCAAAGAGGGAAACCAATTATCTGCATTTTTCTGCATTGCTGGGGCAGTGGAGGAAGGGAGTGGCAGGCATGGGTTAAAGGTTCTGAATTTTCAGAACTAATTATGTTGAAAATGAAAATTGTCGTAATTTCATAATAAAAAGGGCTTGCTTTGAATTTCTTTGTTATCTTCCTACTTCCCTACTGGATAGTTTAGCAGACAAGCCAGGAGAGCGGGTGATTGGAAGTGTAGTTGAGCACTTGCTCAATAAAAGAATTAACAACCCTACACATCTTTCACAAATCACCATCCTGCCAACTCCCATGGGAAGCTGCCCAACAAGACCATCACTCTCACTTACTGCCTACAGCTTCTCCCAAGATTTCAACACCTTTCTGTACATTCATGCTTGACCTAAAATGCCCAGTATGGAAATGCTCCTCCAATCTTGCATTCCCTCCTCCTTCTCCACCTGGAAAAGACTTGTCAGCCAACATTTTTTTCACAATAGGATGAAGAAAACCTGTGGGTCTAACTGCAAGAAGACACTCACACTAGAAGTACTGCTAAGAACAAAACATCTGAGTTTTTAGAATTAAATGTGGGTGATGGAGAAAATGGGACTTAACTGGTGAAGGAAACTGGTAGTTAAAGGTCACTGATAACAGGGGGGCAGGGGGGAAAGAGAGTAGTTCAGGCATTGTCATTGGTATATAAAACGTTTCTATTTGACAGTTTTCCACTGTTCAGCCATAAAGCGACAATTGGTTTATAGACATAGGTAACTTTAATCTTAGCAGAGACCATTAATTCAGATTAATCTGAAATCTTAACTCAGCACTTCCAAATAAAAACAGAAATAAAAAACTGTTACTAGTAAATAGCACCATATGAATAATCTTTTCTTTCCTCACTCTTTTTCCATAAGGCACACATACCAACTATTACAGAATGCCTAGAAACCTTAACCAGGTTCATGCCCCATCAGGTTGGGCACATGAGATATGCAGCAGTTCGCTTAGACTGCTCACATGCTTTTAGCAAATTTCAGCAGACGGAGAAACAAATGTGTGTGTGTGTGTGTGTGTGTGTGTGTGTGTGTGTGTGTGAAGAACAACAGGCCATGTAAATAATCTAGAGAAATCACTGTTAATTTTTTCTGTTGTCTTATCTTTACAGTAGTGAGTTGTACTGTGTATGGATGGATTTTCAAAACACACCAACAAGGTCTCCAATTCCAATACCTCCTAAAAGCTCCCTCTTCTTCAGCATCCATTCCATTCGTACATCTGAACCCCAAGACAATAATTTCTTTTTCTCAAGCAGGCAAAACAATTATTTCTCAGATATTAAATGTACTAACATAATACAGACACATACAGAAAGAGAGAAAATATGCATTAAATGTTCTGCAAAGGGGCCAAAGAAGGGAGTTTCTGGCAATTACTCAGCATAAGGAGTATGGTATATGGTGAATAGATTAGATAAAATTAGTAGTTGTCAACCCAGTACTGCCTGATGACAGAAATTACAGCTTTATCTTTCTCTTATCCATGCCTCCCACATATCATGTGCCTCATTAGGATCCTATGGACGGAACACACAAGAAAAAGACCATCCTCAAGCAATCAGAAAAATCCATCCAAAAAATAAATGAAAAATCTCCTGCCAGATTTAGCAAAAACTATTTCACTTGGCTGCAGGATATAATGATGTACTATCCTAGACCATCACAGCATTTGAGGAATGGGAAAATCCGTGCTGTAACCAGGTGCCTTGCCATGGTTAAAAATGCCTCCTTGCCCTCAAACACATGTTCTTTGCATGTTGGGAGAACTAGCCATAAATTAAAACCAAAAATTAAAGACAACTGGCAACTCACTCAAGGAAGGGACTGGGCAGTCAGGATCGAGCTATGTTAAATTTGGCTGTGTTAAGTGAGATGACACGGAAGCATGAACTTCGAGAAAGCACTAAAAACACCTTTGCCAAACATTTGGAGGAGAAGGACGTTGCTTTTTAGGCTACACGGTCTATACGGTATCTGGTACAACGATCCGTGACCACAACACCCAAAGCTAGCAGCACGGTGCTGGTTGCCCCAGCCATCTTTGTGGGAAAACTTGGTTGGGTAAAATTGCTTTTCCCAATTATCCACATTCCTCCAGCTAAGTTCTTGCGCAGAGGTTTTCATTTCAGTCACAAGAGCAGGAGGAGCAAATGAGCAAGGACCCTCAATGGCTGAACAGTAAGTCCAAAACAAGCCCAAGGGCCAGCATGTGATGACACCGCATAGGTAATTTCCTTCTGCATAGAAAACCAAACCCTCATGAAGCATTTAGCAGAACAGTAAAAATTAACAAAAATGTTTTCTATCAGATCACACTGAACAAGTTTCCAGCAGATTTACCGAATGGTGCAAAACATTCCAGCAGAATTTTGCTGGTTTGCATTAAAAGGAAGGATGTGAGCACATCAAAGCTTGAATTTGCTGAGTAAGAAATTATTCTTCTGGTCCTCAAAAGACCAGCTGACTTTGAAATTAGAACTGAGCCTTGACCACATTTGTAAAGGCAAAAGAGAATCAAATCACAGACACGATCTCTAGAGAAGTCTAGATACTGCCGATGTAAGTTTTCCTTCCCACCTGTATTTTGAGGTTAAGGCTGTAGGCACTGAACACGCATAACTCATGAGCTGTGCTTCCACAGCCTCACAGGGCTTTCAGGAGCCTGTCACATTCTTCTCAAGTGGATCATTAAGGGTGGTGTACCTAAATGAATGGGTGGAGGAAATTTATCTGAACAGAAGATTAGAAGTGATTCAATTTTGGGAGATAACCCGACTTTTTTTCTTGCTAAGACTATAGTTCAACCACGTGAGAGGACTCTGGCATGTGGGGCTACTCAGCAGTTTCACACACAGATTCAGTTGTGCAGATGAAAAAGAATAGCACTATAAAGCTTCTTTTTGTGAACCATAAAGGTATAATTCTGACTTGATGATGGCTGATGTAATCAACGCTTTCATGAGGTTAGGCTTAAAGAGGCAAACAAAGCTTTTTAAAACGAACTTTTTGAATTCCCCTTGACTGAAAAGAGTTCATGACTGACAACTGGTGGGACTGTGACAAAGATAAGAGGAGTGGAAATTCATGCTGAGATCGTTTTACAGTGGCGAAGGAATCTTCTCTAGCAGCAAAAGACCTGGGAAGAAAAGGAATAGAGATGATGTTCTTCAGCACAATCTACCTTCGGAAGGAGAAAACTACTTGAGCGGGAAGTCAGGGCTGAAACTTTCCATTCCAAAGCTTTAACTGCTAGAAGGACTAAATTATCTGTGAGAAAGCACTAAGTTCATTTCACACCTTCTACAGAAATGCAAAGCAGAGCATAGACAAAACTTCCTACTTTTTCTTTAGGCATCTCTGTGATTGCCTGGATGAACTGAGGTGTCAGAATTGTAAGGGGAACACTGACTGACCAGGAAAGGAAATTGTCTTATTGATGCAAATACCAGAGACCATGGTGCTTGTCATACTGGAGCTCTAAAAACAAAACTTCTCGTGCCTTCCTCATTCTCTGCTTTGCAGTTGCTTTTGTTATTTATTTTTAAATGCCCTCCTGACTAACTATCTTCCAGAAAAAGAAGGGAAAAAAACCCGTAAAAGCAAAAACTGGGAGAAACCAGAGAAGGATAGCTGAGCCATCAATTTCTCTAGACCAAACCCTTAGGTCCAATTCACCCTGTGCTACTGCCAGACACTTACATCATTCACAGCAGAAACTTCAATAGTCCTAACTGGTGCGTTCAAGACTTGCAGGAATACTGCTTATTCACAATATAGCCTAAAAGCTAAACACAACATAATTTTAGTATCTGCACAGCAGCAGAGCATTATTTAAATAGAATAGTGTTAAAACAAGCAACACACCATCTAAAGATGCAAATCCCAAGATTTGCTACACTGAAAGTTTTCATACAAAATCTTCTAGAACCCTGGAAAACTTGTTCGTTAGAAAGGTGCACGCTGTCCTAATATATATCTCCTATGTCAGCACAAACAGCCTACATGTAAACACGCAGCCGGGAGTACCATGAGTAACAACTCTGTTTCCATCAGAAGCCCTTTATCCTGCGTAAGAGGTCTGCACGCTAATAGATGTCCTAGGCTAACGCTAACTAGCTACAGCTGGCTCGCAGCTATAAAAAGCATTAATGAAAACATAAATACTAACTTCTCCACTTCCCTCAGCCCGTACGTCAGGGCTGCGCAAAGGCACCGCTTTCCAAGAGGTCTGTGTGAATGAACGGGCTGCTCTGAACCAGCTCGCTCTGGTTCTCCCGAGTTTGTTTACTGAACAGCGTGTGCAGAGACACGCTGGGGGATGCAGGGGGAGAGACGCACCACGTGCCCTCCCGCAACCCCGAGCTTCCAGGGGTTGGATAAAGGCAGGAAATAGCTGTTCACCAAGGCGCTGACCCACGGGCAGAAAAGCGTCAGTCTGAACATAGCCCACCTCTACCATATATCCCCGTGTTTTGCTGTAATATCCCTTTGCTTTGCTGTTACAGATTCAGTTATAATAAATAACGCAGGCAGTGACATTCACAGAGCATCCACTTTATACCCGGGAGTTCTGCGCGCTCTCAAAACTTACTACAGTACTTACATTTTTATTGTGCCAAATATAAATCTAAATGGCCGGAAAAAAAAGGAAAGAGACTCAGGTTTATCCAGGACATATAGGAAAAAAAGGAAAAAAATCATGTATTTCTACTCCATGGAACTAAGAGTTGCAAATTGAGACCAAAACATCGGGGTACTGAAGTGCTACAACAATCAGCAATTTTTATTAATCCATGCTGTGCACACACAGAAAATCTTCATTTTTATTTGACTATTGGACTGATTATCTGTTCTGTTAAAATACCTGGTTTTATTGTGAAAGCAGTTACTTTGTCACCATCTGCTTCTGTGGATTTCAGCAGGTGACCTCAGACAGAGACAAACCCTTCAGGTGCTTGCAGGGAGGCCAGGCATGTTGGCTTGCTATCCAATATGCTAGGCTAACCACAAGCCTGAATCAATACATAAGAATCATACCTAGCTTTTATTTTTAATTTTCACTTTTATAATGGAAATCCATTTATACACAAGGTTGATCAGGAAATCTGGGGTTCTTCATCAAAAGAAGTTTAGGAATACTCAAAAGTACATTTATCCTTAAAAAAGTACCTTATTTCCAAATATAATGATTCTTCTTTCTCATGATTTTGTTCAATGCATGACTCTTTCATTTCTTCTGATTTGCACTACCCAAATAGCAACTGCAACCAGGCAGATCCCCCCCAAATGCAGCTTCTATGTATTCAGCAGGGATCAAACAAATCACAGAATGCAACTCATTTGTCTACGCAGGAGTTCTCTAAATCTAGCATACAGATGTTATCCTACGAGGTCCAACCCTTGCAAGCATTTAAAAAGAAATTATCTGATTGCAATTCATTGATTTGCTGAAGTTGCAACCTCTAAACCAGATGTGACACCTCTTTTCGCTTTGAATTCTCCCCCTTCTCCGTGTACACATAAGCTGATTTCCAACTAATTTCTTAAAAATCCACAACCATAGTAGAGTCCCTTCCCACTTGCACTGTTGAAACATAAACAGCCTGAGAGACACTGGTTTTCCTAACTGTTCATGCATCCACGTCAAATACCTGTTTTCCCAGGATGTTATTGCTACTATTCCCCCTCAAACCCTGGCAGTCCAAATACCAACGGTGACTCAGATACACAGAAGCACCAAGGTATAGATGAGCTCCTAATCCAGATATTTTTAATCATGACTAAACAGCCCAGGCTGCAGCAAGAAAGTTTTGGCAGTTTTCAGCTCCCTTGGAAAGGAAATATCCACTTACCATTAAATTAAATTGAAATAAAGAAATTAAAAACACTTTTGGAAAGATCAGGCACTGAGTGTCTTTGCTAACATTGTCTTCCACTTCCCACTTACATTATGTTAATACAGCCACTTAATTTATAGCTCCATATTGAAGATGTGACATAACTTGTTCCAATCAAATTAATTTCCTCGCACATTTTTCCTCATGTCAAACAGAATTTACAAATTCTGGCATTTGTTCAGAGACAGTGGAAAATGCATGATCCCATTGTTATAGGACAAAGACAAGAACATCTGTAGTTGTCATGACTAGATCATATTTGAATTCAATAGTGAGGAAAGCTGCTGCCCCAGAGAGGAAATCCACAGCTTCCAGTAGACCAGGTTATTCAGAGTTCCATCCAACCTGGCTCTGAACACTTCCAGGGAGGGGGGTATCCACAATCTTTCTGGGCAACCTGTTTCAGTGTCTTACCACCCTTACAGGAAACAATTTTTTCCTAATATCTAATCTAAACCCACACTCCTTCAGTTTAAGGTCATTTTCCCTCGTCCTATCACTACATGCCCTTGTAAAAAGTCCCTCTCCAACCTTCCTTCAAGGCCCCTTTATGTCCTGGAAGGATACTCTAAGCTCTTTCCTGGAGCTTTCTCTTCTCCAGGCTGAACAGCCCCAACTCTCTCAGCCTATCAAATATGAAAAACCGCTGAAATACACTTTGCATTTGCTCTCAGCCTTAGGCACTTGTAAAGCATGTTGTCCAGAGGAGTCCACACTTTAATCAAACACACACCTCCAATCAAATATCTAAATTCAGTGTGTTACAAAACCATTTTGAACATATATCAGGCAGTATGTATTGGTTAAATAATTCATTTTTTTCTCACTGTAGGATGAAAAAAACCCCTAAATCTCTCTTAACTGCCAACTCACTCAAACCCTTACACTGCAAAGTGAAGTGTAATATACAGGAAGTTCACCCCAGGCCTTTGCTCATCACTTTTCCCATTCGAGGAGCACGTTCTTCTCCAAACCCTGTGAAGAGCCCTTTAGTCAAAGACGGAGTTGAAGCATTAACTGAAATGAGTTTGAGGATTTCAGCAGAGCAGATCTCTACTCATTGTGATGCTGTTGACTGCCTTTGGCTGTGAGAAATGGAACAAAACCAGCAGCCACCAGTCAGGACTGGCACAGGAACATAAGATAACCTTGTTACATTTATAACTTACATATCAATTTTACACCACAATGCTTACTTAAAGAACTAATTGTCTTCTCTGAGGAGCTTTGTTTTATTTGCATTGTTTGCTGTATCTTCATCTTTTGCATTTTATAAAAGAAAGTGTAGAAGAGCTTAAAATATACATGTCCAGGCCTATGTTTCAGCAATATTGTCCCTTCCAAAGTCTGTCTTGTCTTAATTAATAGATCATGCCCACAATCTGCACAGAACTGTGTATTCCTGACTCTTTGAGACTCAAGACCTCATTCTTCCTGAAAGAGTATGTTAGTAATACTTTTTCAAGGAGTACTGATCTGTTATACCCAACAGAAGCTTTTACAAAGCTGATGATATGAAGTTATTGCTAAGAATCTTCCATTTCAGAAAATTGCTACTACATAAAATCTGTGCTGATGTTTTTGTGCACATGCACTACCTCAGCAGATACTTAAGGCTATGCATACAAAGACTGTTTGCCTGCCCAAGTGGCAAAGAAACTCCATAGTCAGGTGGTTAAAATTCTCTCCCAGCTGCTAGCTCACCTCCATCCAGGCATTTATAACATTTATCACTGCTCATGGTTCTTGCCTCTGGGTATGATGGTGGAAGGAAAACAAATTCCAGAGACACAATCTGACTTTTACAAAGGTTTCTGAGAGCTTCAGCACAACTTTAACACTCCCTCCAGGAAGTCGTGCAGTCAGTGAAATGTAGAGGTGTAAAACACACATGGAAGGTTTCTGTTCTCAGTTCCATCAGCCACATAACTTTCAGAGATACAAAAATTCAGGGGGAAGAAAGGTCAAAGCCAAGGGTAAGATTCCATACCTTTTACGTAGGCCACCTTAGAATAATTCTTGACAAATAACAGGGGCTGGAAAATTACTATTCCTGTTTGAAACCACGCTATGTACAACAGCACATACCTTGACTGTGGCTCTAGGGCTGGAAAACTACCTTTTCAAATTGTCTGCTTTCTTCTCCCTAGACTGGTCTCTACTGTAGGATAGACAATACAGGGACCACATCACTCTTCCCACTCCCACCATTTACGCAGTCCCTCAGAAACAACCAATTGGGTGCATACAGCCAGGAAGGAAAGGGCAGTGGGAAACGAGGTGTTCAGATGCAATAAAGCTTCCCCAGCTTCCTAAAGCCCTGCATGTGATCAGCAGAGGTGGGAGGTGTGAAATGGTATGGTTACAAGGCAAGCGGTGGGGAACACACAGCTCTACATAATGATGCTTCTATACCACTTACCTGTCTCCCTGTGCCACTCAGGTATCTCTACAATTCCTCTATCACGGGGAATAAATCAATTAGTAGAACTACTCCCCCTTCTTGACCAAAAAAAAAAAAGGCTTAGGGTGTGTGTGACTGTCTTCTGTGAGCACATGGGTGCTTTACTGATCAGTCTAAGCACTTGAGTATGGAGGAAATACAAGCAACCAGTGTCTCCTTTTCGCTAGACGCATACAGGAGCCTGCACACACAGTACTGGCCATTGGATAGTGGGTTTCTATTCTTGTCCATTTGCTTTCCAAAGAGACTGAATCCCTGTCACATTTGTGGTCTGTGCTGGCTATCGTCTTCTTGAGCCTCTTTTCTGTCCCAGCATTTTTTATCACTGCCCTGACATATTTTAGAACAACAGCAAACTGTTTAATTGCCTGTTCCCAGCACAGGGATGAAAAATGCTGGTGTGCATTGAGGGGTCCTTTTTTTTTTATTTGTACAGAGTATATCAGATAACAGTGCTTTCACCTTGCCCTTGGACAGAATAAGATTATGTAAATATTTAGCACTGAAAAATAAACAGCAATGTCAAATTAACAAATTGTTGTACTACGGTGGCACTGGAAGAAGCCCAAGTTCTATCTAGTTGTCTGCAGCATCAGCAGCAGGGAAAACACATTCTCAGGGCTATCCAGACAACAGCATGGGGAAGCTACAGTGTTAACTCTCTAAGACAACTTAAAGTATTAGTTGGACAGTGTGATACTAAAGCTGTTTTTCCAACAGTCTTTTGTCCTTACTCTCTGTTTTGGTGGCTCCAGTTTGAGAATTACAAATAGAGCAGGGTGGAGGCAAAAGGGAATAATCCAAGTGTCAGGGAGTCTTTACTCTGAACAAAAAAAAAGAAAAAAAAAAGAGAGAGAGAGACTTCAAAGCAGAAACCAGTTACTAGAGCTTGAACCACAGCTATTAGGAGAACTATTATAAGTCTGTCAAGCAGCAATTAAGACTACTTTGCAAGAATATTAAGAGCACGTATCTTCACTTTGGAGAAGGATTTGAAAAGGACAAAAATAGAGAAACCTTTTAGTTTATGAAGTACTCTCTACTGCATTTCAGTTACTTATTTCCTGTTTATTTTCCACTTGAAAAATCACATCCCAGAAACATAATGTAATTTTTAAAAACTTGCATTTATGACCATTCCATTTTAAATGTTTTGTTGAAAAAAATCACAAAAAACAAATGGAATGCTGTAAACAGATTTAAGTCAGCCACAAAAAACATTCTGACAGATGTTAGCATCTGTGAACATGGATCTTTCATGATAGTGCTTTCCAATCTGGGCTCTTTTCAAATAAGAATACCTCCAGAGGTTTTTTATGTTGTTTTTGTTTATTTCAATAAGCTTTATAAAACTTAAGGTAGGTTTTCCATACCAGAAGGACAACTTTTCAATAAATTAATCCATCTCCTTGGAATGCTAGTTGCAGCATCTGGCACTTAACTTTTATTTGTGCCTGTTGCCAGGCAGGTTAACCCATTGACTAGATTTGTGTTAAGATACACAGCAAAGATCATTGGATGAAGAAAAAGAGGGGAAAAAAGGAAATCCAATTTAGAAATTAATTAGTTATACAGGATTATCACTTGCCAATAAAACTTTTACAAAGAATTACATATGAACAGACTACTCAGAAACTTGCAACAACTTGCTAGACCACAATGAATTACAGCAACTGACTATCATGTTTCTCTGGGCCTGCTAAGAAAGAGAAATGTGATTTTCCTCACTTCTATTTCTCCCAGCCACTCAAACAAATCCTCAGCTCTTCTAAACATTTTGCTCCCCAAGGGTCCTGCTTGCATGGTGGCAGACCTTTCCACTGCTCTATAATCTGGCAAATGGAAAACAAAATAAAGAGCAAAACTGAAAGAACTACAGATGACAACTACTGCAGAGATACAGATCACACTAATTTTTAAAGTAAATGTATGGTCTTTCTTTTGTTCTTGGAATAGAAAGCTATAGCAGGCTTTGTGCAGGTAGGAAATAGGTTGAAACATGCCAAGAGAAGTGAATGGAAAATTTGTCTAGTCACCCACAGATTTTAAAGTGTGGATTCACAGCTATAGCTAGCATTGTTTTCTACCAGCAGTGGTTAGCTCTTCCTTCATGACAACACCCTTTTCTGTCCAGCGTCCTCACGCAAATCCTCCGAGTGCTCTGACCAGTTTAACTGCCTAATAGTCCTGAAAATGCACCTATTTTAGTTACACTGACTACCACACAACCAGCCCTGTCCTTTGAGGCACAAAACTGACCAGCTCTATTTTTTACTAAACTCACGTGGCCTGCTCAAAACAAACAGATACTGGCAGGAGCAAAATCCAAATTATACACTGCTTTATCCCAGGAACACAAAGTACAAGGCCGACGCAGTGAGTCAGACACCTCTGCGCCAGTGAGCTCCTCAGGTTGACAGGAGTCTCTTTGGGATCCTTGCACTTGTGAGCCAGGACATTTTAAAAAAGAATCAAAACAATTGGGTTTAGACAAACATGTGTTGTGTCATTAAAAAAAGTATCTCTCTGCCATCAGAGGGGAAAAGGCAGCAAAAAGTATGCCAGGAATGCTGGAAATGGGCAGACAGTCACAGCGAGTCATACTTTCTTCTTTTTATTTTTTTCCCCCCAAGAAACTCCTTCAGCATGAAAAGTCCATTTGCAAGAGCAGTTAGCTATGGGGGAAAAGGCAAATATTTCAACAATAATACAGGGAATGTGGATCCAATTTATGGACAACAGAAGGCGGAGAACTCCTCAGTCTCTGCGAAGATTTCTCAGCATCCTTGGAAAAGGCTTTGAATACTTCAGCTGAGCAAAAACTTAAACCCTTCAAACATATCCCTTTGTCTATCAGTAAAAGGCCGTATTTCACACGTGTATTTATGAACAATAAACACTAGATGCCTATAGGCAGCCCCATAGTTTCTATGTTTGACAAGCGTTAGTTTGAATCAATTAAATTAACCCATTTCCTTACAATCAAAATAGAGGTTTCTCCCACAATTTGCCACTCTCTTACTAGAGACTGGATGCCTTGAACCAAATTCATCACTTGCCCTGATCCATATTTAATTTCATGCTTCTTTTCAGCTTATTGTGGCATTTTTTATGCTTCCCAATGACAACAGCATCTAGGTTATTGTGGAGTGCTACAAAAGAAGACATGCAATAAAACAGCCTGTTTAAAATACTAATCAATTAGGTATTAATGTACCTTGATATCTAATTAGAAATTCTTATTTATAAAATGATGAATAGTCTAACTCATCTTGCCTCATAAAATACAAACCTTTTTTCCATGGCAGTTTTACTTTACAGAAAGCAGTTTAAAATAGTTTTTTTAGTTACAAAAGAATAAGCCACCAGTTGGTTCAAAGAACTGCCAGAGGGCGTTGGACCCTTTTGCTCACTATCAGGTGACAGACACAGACATTTTTGGTAGAGGAGGTCTCATGTGGATTTTTATCAGCCATGGAAATAGCAGCTGATAAAGCAGCAAGAGGTGTTTTTCATTCCTCAGTCTGTAAAAGAAGTGTTCCTTCTCTTCTTTGCAAAAGAGAAAGTGGGTTGGTTTTTTTGATCCAGGATACAAGACACAGTCTGATAGATGTGAACAACAACAAACAAGCTGTTTTCTGAGCTGAGACATCTATGAAATTCAAGCAACTTTTAAGAGACCAGTTTAACACCTGCACATGAGAATACGCAACTACAGCATGTACGTAGAAGCAATAAGCTCTCATTTTTTATTTCTATTTCATGTTTGACATAAGAAATGCAATCTGAGATTTCTGTGTTCTTTCACCCCATTCCTGTGAAGGGTGTGGGCTCAGGCAGGTTAACTACCTCAAACTGTGTGACTGCAAGTTAAGTGTACTTTTGGTTAAGAGTTGGAAATGAAAAAATCAGGTTGAATAACAGTCTGTCAGCTGCCCTGACATTTGATCAAAGGTAGCCCTCTGGAAGAAAACCTACATGGAGGAGTACCGTCCTCAAAACCACTGATGTGGGCTGGTAGAGTACTTTTCCTTTTAAAAAAATATATATGTCATAGTAAGAATGAATTAAATACAAAGCAAACAGTCCACACAACAAGATGTATCAATTATTTTTAAAAAAACCAATGTTCAATATAACTATTATATGTAAAAGAGTTCCTAAAAACGTCAGGGACAAGGCTGTTGATAATTACTTTCCTGTGGGTGATGACCAAGCTTGTATTTGAGGAAAGAATAATCTTCCTAAATTCCTTCTGGAGGAATTTTATTGATCAGTAAGTGCTGTAAATTACCCAGGGGCTTACAAGGTAGTAAGAATTGAGAGAATTCTAGTGTTTCAAAAGCTCAAGAAGAAGGACCGTTGAGGACACCACTATCCACCTGCAGGGTGGCTTAGGGGAACTCCAAATTCTTCAAAACTTTGAAGAAAGCTTTCAAAGCCTATTGCAAATTACATCTGGAGAGGTCTCAACAGGACTTGTTAAACTAATTGCACATCTCCATTCAAGTCCCTAACTCTGCAGGAAGAAATGTTTACTTTCGTCCTGAAAGGCTGAACTTAGAACCTTAATACAAGCTCTTCCACTATAACTCACTTTATTGATCTTCCTGAGTGAAAATAAAATCTGAGACATCTAACCTTTCAAAATTTTAAGCCAGCATGAACCAAAAGTTAGTGCAAAACCAAAGGAAGAAAATGCAATAACAGACACAGCTATCTCAGACCCAGGGTTGCTGAGAAAGACTGAAATCAGTCTTTGGTCTTAAGCCTTGAGGATCATAAAAGGAGAAGGAAAGAAGTCAATGGTTCAGAAAGAAAAACTGTTTGCCATATAATTTGTATTTAAGAAAACAAAGTCCAATTCTTGATTCCCTCCACTGTAAACAGAACAGTGATAGGATGCAAAGGCTAAAACATAAGAGGCTAAAACAACTGGTTGAAAGCTGTATGTTCCATGGGGTTTGCGTGTAATGTTCCTGCATTGCTGTTCATGTTTTGACACCACAACACTTTTTACTGTAGAGGAATCTTAAAAGCTGTGGCCTCCAGATTTCCAGAAGTCAACAGAATCTTTTTCCAGTGACTTCACACAAAGTATACACCTATGTTTCTCTAATAGCATCTGTGCAAAATCCTCATTATAGAAAAGCCTTTCATTTTTGTGTCTCTCTACGCACTTCTTTTTTTGTTTCAAAAGACCATTGCACGAGCATAACTTACTAGCAGAGCATACCAGAGCCTGAAATAGGCAAAAACGATGTAACAACATTCTGTGAAACTCAAGGAACAGTATATGATGTTCTCAATTAACTTCTCATTAATTCATTTTCAGTGTTCCTGTCATCTGTTGATGTCATAAACATAGACAGATCCTTCCCTTCCCTGGGCAGGACTACTTCTGTGTCACACTATACCTATTAAAAAACGACACCACTCCCATCAACAGCCCCATGCCTTCCTTGCTGAGTGCGCTTATTCCCCACAAGCGGACAACAAGAACGACACTTCCGAACTCCCTCCTCTTCGGTTTCTCATATATCCCAGGCTCAACAAAGAAATTCCCATGCATCTTATTACTCACCTAGCATTTGGTGGGTCTGAATTCATGACGGGTGTTGCACAAAGCGGCTTGTTTCCTTGAGTGTGGCTTCTGCACCCTTCTCTTGCAGGCAAACAGTACACCCTTTGGATAACGACTCGTACCTGCACTTCTCTCCATCCCACGGCTCCCTGGCTTTCCACCATTTCAAGCAGAGAATCATTAACAGCATTCAGTGCTAAGGGATGCTGTTTTGAATCACTGTTGTTATGGATTTGTGGAGCACAAGCAACCTGGTGAAGGAAAACCCATTAAGAGAAACATTCCAGAAAACCTTGAAACTATGTAGAGCTAGAGAGGAAAACGTCAGCATGAAAAATCAAGTTGCAAGTGCAAAATCAGTTTCAAAATACTTACTGCTCCTAAGGTAACTTACAGACTAGTGGTCAGTTATTTATTGTGTATTTTTAATAAACACTCAAGAGAGTTGCACACATGGTGTGCTCCTGCATTAAACTGGTGTTCCGCACTGAGCCAACTCAACCGCTGAGATATGAAGGTGACACAAGCAGGAAAAAGGAACGGATATTAGCCCTTATGATTCTTCCCCTGGTTTGGAGTTTCATCTTTACTTTTTTGATGTTCTGTTCCTTCCTCTTCTAAAAAAAAAGTGTGAAATTCATCTTGAATGCTCCTAGACTTTCAAATAAAGCTGGAAATGAACAGGTGTCTTGTTTTATAGACTAGTAAGCTAGTCCTCAGACTTACACATTTCAGTGGAAAATATTTCAAAGCAGAAGAATTAGATGAACAATGAAAACCACAAAACTTTTAAAGCAAAACTTTATTTTTTCACTACTTTCAAAATGTATTTAATTAATAAAACCTCCCAAACTTGCAAAAGAAACTTCATGAATACTACAGTTCGCCTTAATCTAAATTAGTAATGTAATTTATCTAATTTTAAAATAAATATGTCTTGATAAAAATTACATACAAGTATAGACTAACATGGTCAATATATATAGGTCCCTTTGCAGCATGAGCCAAATTTCTATTTTCACAATGAAACTTGTTTTTATAAAAAGCTGGGTGCCAAGAAAAGTTTTCAGAGTATCACAGACTGTGCCATAAGTACTATACAGCAATAAAGAAGAACTTGCAGTATTTAAAAGAAAATTGTGGTACGACATTACCCTTTGTCTACAAAGTGGTTGCAATAAAACTTGTCTACCAAGTTTTAAATGAAGTGGTTTGTTTGTTAGGAGCCATGAGGGGAACAACTAAATTGTTCTGGTTTTCAAACACCACAGTAGAAGCTTTTTACAAGTTAGAGTTGAAGCAAGAAAAGCGATTAGGATTTGATTTATGTAACTTTTTAATTCCCAGGCCTATAATGGGAATTATATATAAGGCAAACACAAAATGTTGACACTCGTTGTTCTTCAAACTTGAAAGGCCAAACTTCTCAAATATTAAGAATCATTTAAGTAGCCAATACAAAGCTTTTACAAGAGCCTTACTTTCAGAAACTGCTGGCACCAACTATGAAGAAAACAAATCTCTTAAAATACCTCAGCTTGTACAACCAGTTACAGAAATGCAGAGTCAGTAGTCATTTTAATACAAATAAAGCCAAAATAGGAAAGAAAACAAACTGAAGGGGCAGGAATGGGGGATGATGTTATCAACTGATGCTTTAAAGAAAGGATAGGATTGATAAGGAAATGAGTTAAGACACAGGAACAGGAAAAAGGAATGCTTATTTAAAATGGTATCTTGAGTGAGTTAGAAGAAAACAGCTATTTTTTAGCTATTCAGCTATAAAGAATAAGAGAAAAATCAACGAAAAAACCATTATGATTACTCTTTAGCACAGTAGTGAGATTTCAGCAAAATAACCTCACAGCAGTTCACCATTTGGATAGACCAAAAGCCTCTACTAAGAAAATATTAATAAAGTAAACATTGCATATTATTCAGCCTTGACTAGACGAAAGGGGAAACCAAGCAGGTCAGTAATTCAGAATTTTTGTTTTTCTTATGATTTCCAAACATCTGCTCACCAACTTCTTACCAAGTTCTTAATTGTGAACCAAATGGACCATACCTGATTATCTGAAGGTTCCTGGTGTAACTTGTCATCAGGGTCATCTAGTCTGAAGGTCTGTGCCAAAGATATAATATTCTTCCTGATAAGCATCTTTGTAAGACCATATGTCTTCTCTCTGGCTTCTGAATGTTCACTGAGTAGCACCTTCTGACTAAAGTAAGTGTTCATGATAACAGGAACATCTGCATTTTGGAGAAGCAGTTTTTGCCTGGAAAAAACAATTTAAGTGGTATCAAATCCATTACAAGTTAAACTACTGATAAGCACTATTTTAAAATGTGTGTTGTATTACATTTCTCTCCCCTTTTTTCTATAGTTACCACTGAAACACTTCAGAGGTGTGTTACCCACATTGTAAATTACCCACCCCACCGATAGAGTTTGCTTGGCGTAGCCCTGGGCGATTGGAGATCCACTGCATCCAGGGACAAGTTACACCTGGAAGCCAGCTGAGCTGCTGAGCCCCATGAGTCCCATCTGCCTTCAGACAAATGCTACGTGGTGTCTCCATGTTGTTAGCACAGAGCACCAGGACCCTCTGCATAGTTACTGAGGTAAAAGCCATGAACGAAAGACTATTCATCCTGCTCCATGCTGATGCAGAGCACTGCTCCGCTGAACCCAGCCTGACCCTTGCAGGACATTCCCCTCGGGTGACTGCTTCCCACCAACCCAAATCCATTCTCATGCAACTGGTAGCAAGCTGCTCCTTCCTCCTCTGTTTTTCTAAAAGCAAAATCCTATGTTTTTCTTACAATATGCTGTATATTATCTTGCCTGTGCGTTTGTCACTGTCATAAATGTGCTCTCCTAGACCCAGTTTTGGTTTCTAGTGCCAATGTAAATTCCCAAACAGCCCCACAAGCAGCAATTTCTTACCCACCAGATTAAGAGAATGTCTGCAAAATCTCTAAACACACAACAATTTCATGCCAAAGCATGTGCTGATGTTGGGTTTTTCTTATGCTGGTATCACAGTCGCACATTTAGAAGTACGCTTTTTATAGTCACAGGACACACATCTAATGAAGTCAGCTAACAAAACCAACCAGTAATCTCATTTTCTACAGACCATCAAAAGAGACCAAAATCCACTTGGTGACTTTACCGCAGTCTGTATTTCTCTACTATTAGATTTTTATCACCTAGGACTAAAACAAGGCCTCCTGCCTTGGCAGCAAAGCTGTGCTGACCTGAGTTCAGAACTTCAGCTTCTAGACTGCTAAGCAGTTATATTGTGGAGATGAAGCAAGTTTCCACATCTGTGACATTGTTTCTCAAAATGCAACCACACAGAGTTAAAAAGCAAAATGAAACAATGAAACACTCAAAAATACTAATTTCTGATCTCAGTCCACACAAGATCTTCACCATGGTCTGTTTTATAACAGACTCCTTCATTCTTTAGAGAGTGGATAGCTAAAGGGAGATTGATGTATTCATATTTTCAAAGGCATAGCAAGAGCTGCATCAAGTTTTAAATACAATCCTTGTTATTTTATAATTAGGAAAATAAAACAACAGCCAGATGATCTCTGCCTTTTAGGAAAAAAGGATACATTTAAAACTAAACTCGCAACTTAGAAATACGAATCATACATATAAACTATGAACAAGATGCGTGGCTTCTACCGTGAACACTCACAGAAGTTACAATTTGAAACAGAAAATTCATGAAAAGTTACAGCATAAAACTAAGCCCTGAACTTCCCCACAAAGAAGCCTTACTGCCATCTGTGAGCTCCCCAGATTTAGGAGAGCAGCAGTTCATCTCTAAGGGACACCGAGGCATTTGACTTCAGATGAATTTGCTAACAAAGCTTCCAGTTAAGAGCATGGCAGTAGCTCATAAGGCTGCCAAACTGACATTGCCTGATAACTTTCTGCATTACAGGATTAAAACTGAGGAATTTGCTTGGTCAGCAAACTGAGACACCTTTGATTTTATGAGATTTTCAAACTGTCACTTACTCCCTTTTTTCTAAAGAACAGAAATATTCTTAAAACTTACTACAGATCTCGGAACAGTTTGGGGTGTCTTTATATGCAGATGTGTAATGAAAATTTTAGCACCTTGTTTCTCGAGATGTCTGTGTTCAAACCCAAAGTAAACAGGAAATCTCTCTGAACACGAGACCATTACGTCACTAATGTCAGAAGAATGTTTGCTTGATCTAAAACATCTCATTCTCTAAAAAAAAATACTGACGTTAGTAGCAAATCATTTGCAGAAACTTTGAGGTTTATGGTCTTATTTTTATTTTCCTGAGCAGGAAAATGTGATCAGGTTTTTTATTTTCTTTTTTAAGGCAGGTAGGTTTTACCAATACCCAAATTATGTGTATCTTGGTTTTGCTACGCTTATGCATTCCATGCATAAGAGTACATGCATTTGAGTACTTTTATAATCACCAGGAGCTTTCCTGGTGAAGTACTCGTTATTTCATCATACCTTTACACAGGTAATGCATAAAATACTGGCGACTTGGTATCTCCACAAAGCAAAAACGGGGACATATATACACCATATATACACCATATTCTCTCTTCCAGGAGAAGCCTCCCATTTCTTAAATGCGATTAGTTCACTAAAAACACTCTCCTGAAGAAATCACTTGTTTTAGACCTGCACAGATGTGCACAAACTTAGCCGTAATTTTTCAGCTACATCAGAGGAATATTTACATACATCTACTTGTATCTTCCCTATTTCTAAATGGACAGATACCTCTCAATGAAAAGAACCAGGAATAAATAGAAATAAATCCTAATTAAAAGAAATAAGAAAAAAGTCTATAATGAGCTCATTATTTTGTGCACAGTTGATGGCTGAACGGAAATATTTTATACGTATATATACATATAGAAAACATAAAATTATTTATATTTTGCATACAATATGTAGAATAATTGTGTTGTTTATTTACATTATCACCAAGTTTTCTATATATTCTTCTATATGAGGAATAGAATTATTAATATAGTATCAATTAATTGAATGAAAACTCTTTTTCCAGAAATTCTTCCTAGTATTGCTCAGCAAAAACCAGCTTTGAGGGATGGGAACTTTGACTGTCATCATGGCAGAAATCTCTGCATTGCCACCATTTATTGTTCATACTGTTCTCTTTGCAACAAAGGCAACCATGTTAGAGACACATGTATACTGTAATTCTTTTTGTCTCTTTGAAAGGTACAGACCAGGGCAAAGAAAGTCTATCATGCTGGAAGAGTTGGGAAAAGAAAAAACACTTCCCCGAGCAATCCCTGCATGTGCTGCCCCTGTGCCTGAGACACCATAACTGATCACCTCAACTTTTAGCATCTGTTCCAGCTGCAGATCCCCTATACACAGAAGTAACCTTACTCTAGAATACAGAATACACTCTGTAGTATCCTCTTAGACATAAAGTGTTAAATGGGCATTGCAAGTCTTCCGTGACCTCTCTAAAATAGCTTCTTTTCTATCTGCTTCATTGTATTTTAAAAGCTAGTTTTCAAAGAATGAGAGACATCATCTCATTCAGCTAATCACAGAGATGATGGAAAAAAAAAAAAACCAACTCACCACAGATTATAAACCCCCCTGAAACAACCTCCTGTCCTCTCTGATTTTTTCTTGCTCAGCAAAATATATTTAAAGTTGGATTAGTAGTTGACTTCCTCACTAACTGCCTTTAGACCTTTGTAATGACCTGAAGTAGAGACTGGGAACTTTTTATACTACAGGGCATTTTTTTTCCTGGTATGTAGACAATCAGCAATTGCCGTAACTGGTCACATGCTAAAGGAACATGAGGCAATAATGGTTTTTTTTTTTTCTTTTCCAGCAGCAGCTTGCTTCTCTGTCCAAGAACATAGCTTGCTTTTTCTCTTCCTCCCTCCTACGATGGAGGCTATCTAGCCACGTAGAAGCAGGAGATGCCCTTGCCCACTTCTACGTTAATCGTGGTCTGTCCCCATCCGAGATGTGAAACGCTGCAGAACGTACAGCATGGCACCAGGTAAAGGAGCTGACGTTTCAATTTGGGGCAGGGTCTTAATCCTGGGGCAAACAATCAGTGGGTTTGCACTGTGGTCTGCCCTGCACAGCCCATCCACAGCCAGCGAGAAGTTGTGACTCCACAGCAGCAGCGAGCTCACAAACCACACACTTCCGCTCAGTTCTGCTGACATCAAATGGCAGTGCTGGTTCATGAACTCGAGAAGACTCTGGATCACTTTAGCTTAGAGAACATATTTTTTTGTTCACTCTCCCTGGGTATTTTACTGGGCTTTTGTTTTTTGTTGCTCTTTTTCTTTTCCTTTACAAAGTGTAAAATGCTTAGAGTGGTTTTTTTTGAAGAGTACACTGCATTAAATGAACACTCTTAACATTTCAGTGACCTACAACTTGCTCTGTAATTATGAAACAGGCTATTCTCAAGTCTCAGAACAACGATTTCTGTGTAAAGAAGGTTTAACATCCACCAAAGTAGCACAGCAGTAGTACATGTAGAACAAGAGCGTGCCAGAGCCTTACACTGTTGCCCAGAAGTATGAGGAATCATGTCCCATAGGAACATACAGGACCCATCCCTGACTTCCTAGGAATCGCTTGTTTTATCCGACGTAAGGAAGCTGCTCATGCCGCCTCTTCCTTAGGGTTATGTGGCATTTGCAATGCTTTATCTGTGAAATGTCCAAGAAATGCCTGAGCATTGAGCTAACGATAATAATAAAGAAACAAACCCTCCCCCAAACCCCAAAAAACTTAACAAGTTCAAACAGATCTCTGCCCATCTATCACCCAAGGACCATAACTATCTTCTCAGTATACATACCAAATCAACAAGCCATTTGGGACAGACCTGCTTTCTGCCATGCCTAGAGATTGCCCAAACACAGAATTTTCATCCATGAATGAGTAATTTCACCACTTGTGTGTGAGCCTCCATCAGCGTCATTTACTGCCGCCATAGAGCCGCAGGGACACTGCAATTCTGAGTCCACACTTTCACAATGCAAAACTTCTTCCCATGCCCCAATGCCAAAGACAGAAAACAAAAATCAGCTGGTATCTCTTTCTTTGAAATTATCTTATTCCAAGCAATGGATTATTGTGGTACAAATTCTCGAGGATGATTGTACTCTTCTCCCCACAAAAAAATAGCACTAACCATCCAGATCAATGTCCAGAGTCACATACAGCAAATGTACAATTCTCAGCTGTGTCAGGTTTCCAAACAAATGTGGCTTTGGCACCTCAGAATAGCAGGTCTGCAAAAGACGTAACAATAAAAAGCTGCCCAAGCTATGTCTAAAATTCCTATTTTTAAAGTATGCATTTTATGTGTGAATAGAACAGCTAGATACTTGTTTTGCCCCCCTACTGGAAAAATATTTTGTCTGAGGACCCATTCCATGACTAAGAGACACAAAGAACATATAGCTGCTAAACATATAGATTTGCTATAGCCCAATCTGTTACCGTTTGTCACTCAACCTTAAGCACACAGCAAACTAAGAAAATCAGTAAAACAACACAAGTAATGAAAATAAATATTTTCTATTGCAGTGTAAGTTCTTTCCGCAAAATACTACTGAACTTTTCAACAAAATTACTTGTAAACTTAAGAAATCACTCCAGGAAGAAATTACAGTACACAAAGCCAACATTTTTATCATATCATTTTACTAATTTCAGAGTAATCATATAAACTAACCACTGGCTTGCCATAGTGCTGCCTTTTGAAATACGACACCCTGTAGCATGAAAAAAAGTTGTACGGAAATTTTCACATTTAAGAAGAGCTCTGCTATAAAAAGCTTGTGGTTGACATTAAGCACTATTATACCACACACCCAGTGCTCTCACCTCTGCAGGGAGCTGCACTGTGTGCTAACTGAAAGGGATGTACAGGTCTTCTGAAGTAGGAAAGCACAGATGGATATCAAAGCAAATCTCATCCACCTCCAGGAAATTACTCTAATACCAAGCTTTACCAAGACCGGAAAGCAGGGAAGTTTCTCAGAGCTCTCCAGCCACTTATTTCGGCTATGAAGAAAGCACCTGAAATTTCTAGCATTCTGGACCCAAATTCATCATGATAAGGCTCAACCTTTGGCACCACCAAAACATAAAATTCCACTCACAGGTGGTGCTTACGTACAAAGTGGCATGGAAACAATCTCTTGAGCTTACTGGGATAATACCTTTGAGAGAATTCACTAAAAATCGACTCCAAATGGGATGCTGAGATTTTTTAAACACCTAATACATAACTCAGACACAAAACAATTAGTATTAAAAAACCTGCACACAATAAAGCATTAAACGGGAAAGTTACTTCAAAAACAGAACAAAACTGTCCCCCCAGACACAGTATGAGAGTGTTACAAGTAACTAGGGTGATATAAATACCATGGTTATCTTTTCATAATCAAGATGTTATGAAAGAATTCCAGTCTGTGTGTTTACCCCATATATCGACTTGTGTCTGACTAGCCATGAGCTCATTATTCAGATGACTTCTTCCCTCTCTTCCCAGTGCTAAACTGCACGTAGGGTTTGAGGTGGCTGAGGGAGCCACCACAAAGTCCAGGGACATACCAGAGGGATTCTGAAAGGTGAAAAAAAGGAAGCAAGCAAACTGCAAAGTGACGTCACATTAAAACTTGTTCTCTTAGAGAACAAAAATGGCTTTACTGGTGTGAGAATAGAGGCTCTCCTACCCCATACTCTAGCTTAGAGCAGCAAACAGCAAATGTCTGAAGACTGAAAACAAAAGCAAGCATCTAGCGAAAGTTCTCCAGAACACTCTCTGATAACTTCTAAAAACTTTCAGCTTAGGGACTTCCTAAGGCAGAAGTAATATCGTTGTATCTAACAGTCTTTGGTAGATTTTTCTTCCAGGAACTATTGTGCCTGCTTTTTTGACCACTTGTACATTGACAGCATCCACAACATCCTGCAGCATCCACCATGCTATACAGACTAATTACATGCATCTGAGAAACCACTTCCTTTGATTTGTTTTGATCTGTCACCTAGTGGTTACATTGCTGCCCCCCACTTCTTGTTTTTAAGAGGCAGTGAACAATCATCCTTCCCGACGCACTTCCTAATACAGACCTTTATCACATCCTCTCCCAGCCACTGCTTTCTCAAGGTGAAGAGCCCTAGTCATCCTAGTCATTTCTCACAGAGAAGCCACTCCATACATCTCTTCCTGTCACTCTTCTCCGGTATTTTTCCACTTCTGCTACATATCTTTGATCTGGAAGACTGAAGTCCTAATGCAGAAACGCACCATGAATTTCTACAGCGATATCATGACGGTTTTGATGCCATTCCTAGTAAAGTCTTATTTTACCATGTATTTTCCTGATCATTAAACGAAGACTAAGCTGACATATTAATGAAGCAACTGGAACACTAAAAACACTTTCCTGGACACCAACAATCCAGAGTCTATAATTTCATATGTGCACTTCACATTTACCTACAATTTCCAAGTAGCAGAGCCCAAATCCTTCCTCCAGCCCTAGTTCTAGAGCACTATGAGGATGAATACATTCCCGTGTCCATAGGATTGTAAGGATGACAGCATGCCATTAAACAGAAACTTGCATAGTGTTCTGTTGTACAGAAGGCGTCCAATTCTCTGTTTTCTTCATTGGTACCATGGCGATTTGAGGCAACAGGTTACACCAACAACTCCTCTGCCAGTGGATGAAAGGTCAGGAGTGTTGCCACTCTGCCATTATACACAGTGTCACCACTCCTGAGGTATCAGGAGAAGCTGCTTCTCACACCAGAAGGACTCTGCAATATCCACCCAAGCAGCTGAGGGCCATGTGTTACAACGAAGAACTTGAACTTGAGGTTTTCTGACCAAGGTATGGAGAGTAAGGGTACTTGGTTGGTTGGTTCAAGTTCGGAGGATTACTGCAGAAACTTCAATAAATAAACGCCATTTTAAAATGCATTGTTCAATGTTTTGCAGAGATTATTAAGAATATTATCCTTTTCTTCCATAGACATTTGGCATTTGCTATCAGCAAAGACTCTTTACAAGTCCAGTCTTGCATTCATGCTCACAAGTGTCTTCACATGCACAGCAGCAAGAACAGATAACCATCCCTGAGCAAACTCCAGAAAGACAGATCAATATACACATATGCTCAATACTAATTAAATCTTTTATTATCAAGTTTATTATCAAAAAAACCCCAGCACAACTACTAAATAACCAAAAATCTTCAATCAGACTTGTTCCCATACTCCTATCTTCTTCTGGTACTCATTTCTGGGTATTTCCTACTGTTTCTTTGCTAGGCCATGAAGCAAGACCAAATTTTGGTTTCATCTGGTGAGGTCACTTTTTACACAGCCAAATCCAGTGCTATCAGCACAAGAAGAGTAGCTGAAAGTAGCACTAGTTCTGGGTTCTCTGGTAACACAACGGGGAATCACAAAAGGTAGTGAGAGCTTGCTCTGAGCCACAGAGCACAACAGCAAAGCAGAACATTCCTTCTGAGCTGGTCAAACTCTGCTTCAAGCAAGAAGATGCCTGAGGGCCTGTAGGTCTCAACGAAGAACATCAGGCAAGGGGAAGTAGCTGAACTCCTGGTACAGAAAGCTCTCCTGCAGAGCTCCACAGGTCTTTAGGCAGGTCACAGACCTCCACTGTGGAGGTTTACCTCCACTGTGGTCCACTTCAGCTTTACTAAGCTGAGAAAAATCCTTTTTTTCACTTTATTTGCTGCCACTACTGATAAATGTGCAACAAAGGTAAAGGTGGTGTGGATAAGCCAGGTAGCATAGAAATCTCTTTTAGGCAAAGTCCTTTTTGCAGTAATCTACTCACAACAATCATCAGTGAAAAGACAGCAGTGCTAGTGACCAGAGTGGAAACTTCTTTAGCGAAACATCCTGGCACAGACAGAGCCTAAGCGAAACCTTCTGTGCAAGGGAAGAAGTTCAGCGCCTCGGTCTGCCACAGAAACACTGATCGTATGTGATAAAAAAAAATACCTTTCTTCTTTTTAGGTTAGAAAACAGCCCTCAATAGTGTGTGTACTTTGAAGTCATCACTCACAAGAATAACTTTCAGAGCTTCATTTTGCTTCTATGCAATACCACATATCTTCTCCATTAAACCACCATAGGTGGATTCTGTGGCATAGCTCTCTCAGTCAAAACAAGGAAAAACACTCTGAGCAAGAACATTTAAATTCAACATTCTCCTTAATGTGGTTTTTTTTTCCTTTTCTGAATCTAGAGCAATCTTAGTATTCCTGCGTTACTTAAAGACATAATTGTACAGAACAAGCAAAAAATTCTAATTCTAATATTGAAATCTTACATACTCTACAGGTCACTGCTAACTTGGCTTGTTTTATTTCACTGAACAGTTTCAATGACACTTAGAAAACAGGTCACATCAGATCTGAGAGAGTTTTCATACTGCATCACACTATTCTTATATGCCCAAATTTCTTTTCCAGATTCATGAAAGAGGGCTGGTGACTCAGTAGAGCAGAATCAATAACGCAATGAGATGGATGAACCCCTGGATTGGTTTTTTGTGATCCCATTAGACTTCAGAGGCTGCACGGCTTCGGCATGTTTTAAGTTTACTTTTCCATTTCAAAGAATATTTATTTTTAGAAGGAAACAGTCTTTTATGCTTCAGAGAGAAAAAAGTTAGAGGTATAATGGAAAGATGAAAGCCATTATTATTATTATTATTATTTAAAAGTACATGCAGCTCTGCCTCAATTAATTATATTTAAAATACTTCAACCTCTATCAACCCAATAAGCCAAGCTTACCTATCACAATCATCTGTGTTGCACAGTCATATGAATACAACTCCTTAAAACTAATCAATCAAAACTAATCATAATCCAAGCAGAAAGAAGTGGCAAAATACCAGACACACCATCACAAAAATAAAACCTAAGAAGAACTTTTTCAGAACAAGAAGGAGATCTGTATTTTCTTAGAAGACCTAAGAAAACAGAATTGCAACTCGAGTCATCGCTTGAAGCACTATCACAGTAAAACCTCTACAAGCCTGATACAAACACAATTGACCAAAAAAAGGGCCATCAATAACCTCTGAAAACTGGGAAGGGTCCTGGCAGCAATGAGGTTGTAACTTATGATCACAAAAGGGATAGTTTCCTGATAAACCACTCCAGCTAAAGCTCCCTCTAGAAGCAACCCACTTCCAAGTGAGAGAAGCATTTTGGAGCACAGTTATCTCTCCATATTGCACCCTGCCCTCCCCTGCCAAAAAAGCAGAAACAAAGCCTTTGAAGTTGTGGGAAAACACCTGTGAAAACATACAGATTTTGGAGAAAACCAGTGTGAGAGACATAAGGTAGAAGGTGTGCCATCACAGACATCTTGGCCCTGGCAAAAACCTTGAAGTTTAAAGTGAGAATGACATTCCAAAAACAATAGCGAAATTCGCCAGTCCAGAGAAATGTTTATGCAATAAAGGGTGAAACAACTCCACTACACACACATTTCCCAAGCAAACAACCATGAGTTAATCGAGGGCTTAAATATATCCCATAGTGTTTAACAAAGGATGTAATCCCTATTCTCAGGCTTGGAAGCTGCATATCAGGTTTTGGAAGCAGGGATTTTGCAGCGAGGTTTGAAAACCTGAGAAATATTAACCTAAAGAAGGAATGCTGACTGACTTCTTATAAAGGAATCATCATGTATTTCATTTTTCTTGTTAATACTTTCCACTCTCTATGCACCTACACTGAAGTAACAGCAAACACAGTATGACTGTGCAATATCCCAGTTTGAGGATATGTTTACATGACATACACAGGATCTAAATGGCCCCTGTTTTCGAGTCGAGTCACACGTTATCACAGGCAAAACCAGGACAGAAAAAAAAAAAAAAAGACAAAATGATCAAGCTCCAGCAAAACTACCTGCCTTTTCTCCCTCTACAGCTGAAGCACTAGTGGTAAGAAACCATCTTCTAAACTCCAAAAGAAACAAGTTTGTGCCAGCAGATAACGATCCTCACATATAAAAGATGATATTCTTTATTTTTAACTACTGTGGTGGCAAGACTCTCTCCAACTGCTTATGCATTTATTTCATCTTTTATTTTAAAAAGTTCCCTCTTCTTTTTCACCCAGCCCAAGGGCCAGCTTCTCTTACATCTCCTTTCCCAAGGAGTGCATCCTGGTCCACAGCCACCCTGCCAGGCCCTTCCAGCACTGCTCCTCCTGATGCTGGCCCTCTGCAAGGGAGCAGAGCGCTTCATACTCCCATTCATCTGCAATTCAAGATGGACCTAAATAAAAATTATTCTCTTGCTCAACTGCATCACTAAGCACGGAAAAAACCATATAAAAATGCAATTATACTAGATCAGTCTTGCTGTAAGTTCTACAAGTATATATATATTTAGGATATTGTATTTTGACATATATTTATATATCTGTTTTTAAAACAAAGTTACTTGTGTTCTTTACTCTCCTCTCTATCAGTTGTCTAAAACAAAGAAGCATACCTGAAACCACTGCAAAACTGTCTAGTACAAATCTATTCAGAGAGGAGTCTCTGGGCTGATTTCCTGTATGTAAATGTGCTCAGCTGAAAAAATGTCCAGGGCATGATTCCCAGACTATAGCACAGGAAAAAAGAGGAGTTCCCTGGCTTAGTTAAGATCAGAAGGAAGACACAAGGGACTCATCCAGGGAAAAGAGGCCAGTCCGTGACTCTCATATGTGCGTGCACATACACACAGAAGTGCAGGCACACGCATGTGTGCTCCCTTCCCTGCTTTGCCTCTGCCCTGGCGGGGTGGGTGAGCTGGCGCAACATCCCCTCAAGGGAAGAAGCTCTTGAAAGATCTGATATGACATTTTTACATTCAACTGACTGCATGCAACATTCCTTTAAAAAAAAATATTATCTGTTTGCTTGCTTGAAGCGTCACAAAGATAATACTCACGTCTGTGACCCTGACTGTCTCTGGTCAAGAGGCAGAGAGATTGTGCAGACCGCGTTGCCTTCCAGCACCCCCGGGATGCCTGCCAGAGAACAGAGCTGCTGTCCCAGAGGAGAGGGCCAGATCCCTCGGCCTTCAGCTAACACTGTTAGCAGTCCCTCTGGTAACTGCTGAGGAGGTGAAAGGCACACACAGGGGACTTGGCTTGCACAGCCCTACACCTGCGTTACTGATGTACGCTGCACAAACTCCAGTGCCCTCAATCTGGGGAAGGAGTATTATTTTTTTTTCTTTAGAGAACCTTATCCCTGGATCACTTGTCTTTCCATTTCTTCTTTATCATTGTTGACCTCCAAATTCCTACACCACCACCCTCTTTCAGCATCTACCAAAACATTCATATCTGTTTTCTACATTGTGGTTACATGTCCATGTGGGCTGAAAATCTTTTAAAGAATCTTATTTAAACACAGCTTCATCATCCAGATACTGTTTGGGCAATGAGCTATGCAGAGCCAAGCAACATTACAGAATCTTATTCCAAAGCCTGTTTCCACTATCGGAGCACTCATTTTAAAGTGAATCCAAATTACTGCCTTTCCCATAAAAACTTGCTTAAGTGCATTTTAAAAGAAATGTTGCCAAGTTCAGAAATGCAACCTCTGTCATTGAACTAAAGTTTGCTGAAGGCTGCCAGGTTAATCCAGGGTAGAAGGGGTCTGTGTTTGTCCAGTCCTTCTGCTCTCCCACCCAACATGCACTCCTGGAGATGGGGTACTCAGATAAGCAGGACTACAATTTTGCCTGATAGGGCTGATCTGTTCATCACACCCACCACCTTTTGCTTCGACACCAGTGAGGACATACGCTAACAGAAAAGCTGATTGTCAAAAGCATCATGTGCATTTTTCTACATCTCAAGCTCATCCTGTCATGACAGTGGTGTGTATAACACCTCCTGCTGCCACAGACCATGACCACAACTGATCGCATAATGACAGTAATGAACATAAGTTTGCATGGCTACATATGTGAGCATGCAACTCCCTAATTTTATGAACTCATCATAGAACACGTGAAAAGCTTGAGATGCAAGCAGATTTCACCTTTTTTATTCTAAGCTGTTTCTGGGACTGCCATTTTTATTTAAGTCTCCTCTGTAAAGGTAAAAAAAAAAAAAAAAAGATGAAGTTTTGAAGAAACGCAAGGACTTACTAAGCCCAAGAGTGGTTACCCAATAGAGAGGACCACAACGTCTTATCATCCACTCTGTAACCCACATGCTCCTCCTCTCACTTCAGAAGGCAGGTAGCCCTTCCAGGGCACCCAGAATTTCTGGCTATGTCTGATCAGAAAAGCACACATTAGATTAGAAAGCCTCTTAAAGTCATCCAGGGAGTTTCCCCTCTGTGCTGTCAGAGGGTATCTGGCTTAAGGACACACAATAAACACAACTGTGGCAGCTTAGCAGTCATTTGTACACTTTTC
Source organism: Oreocharis arfaki (assembly GCA_013398015.1). Classification (NCBI taxonomy): domain Eukaryota; kingdom Metazoa; phylum Chordata; class Aves; order Passeriformes; family Paramythiidae; genus Oreocharis; species Oreocharis arfaki. The sequence continues at coordinate 682,268 of VZRR01012241.1, forward strand.
CAAGCTACCTTTTTCAGGTTCTTAAACCACCAAAAACTCGGTCTAGCAGCCACCAAACAATTTTAAAAATGTGGTAAAATCACATATCCATTACAAAATATGTACTTAATGAGATTTTGTTGGCTTACTTCTGTTTAGATAATACAGCTGCATACAAATTGCTGCTGCATTTTAATAAAACTGTAATGTTACCAAGGTCCACATGAAAAGCGCAAGTAGCTAAAACTTTGAGTAGGCATAGACAGTAAAAAGGACTATGCTAGAACAGAAAACATACCAAAAGAATATTGAAAATTAGTAATTCAAGCAGCAGAATGAATGGCTGGTAGAATTTTAAGCAAACACTTTGGCTCTGTGCTCATTTCTTCTATCATCTTCTCTAAGGGTGAGCATTTACCATGCTTCCATTGCACCTAGTCTTGGACTGTATCAAGAAAGCTACACTTTCTGACAGGGTAATAATACTTTTTTGCTGCCATAACAGACTCAGCCTTACAGAGAACACTGCAGGTGGGAAGATTAAAAAAAAAATTAAAAATCCATCTAACATAGACCCACTATTCAATACTGCCTTTATTTTCTGTTTTGTTCTCGCTTTTTTTCTTTCTTCCCAGAAATATCCTTGTCAGCTGTTTTGCAGTCTTTCAGTGTTCCAACAACGACCAAGTATCACCATGTGGTACTGGATCTCAAAGGCAGAATTAAGATTAACAGTGCTATGATTAAGTGCCAGATGAAGAGACACAGCCACAAAACCAGACTCTGTGGCTGAGAGCTCACGGCCCCACTCAAGATGCCCCTGAGCATTGAAATTTTCACCCTCTTCCCCCCACAGCCAGGAAAGGGATGGCACTTCCAGAAAGAACAGTCACCCTTGGATGACAAAAAGAGTTTCGACATTGAGACTTACGAGCATTGTCTGGTTCCCCAGTCAAAAAACATAATTCAGTTCTATGCTGATACATGCACGGGAAACCTATACATGGAAAATGCAGGTCAGATGAAGGCCAGTGGGATAAGGACCACAGGTATGTGTAGCCATGGTATCTCATGCTCAACATGGAAAATATTCTACAGGCTGGCACATTCTTCTAATAGTTTCTCAAAATAATTATTACCACTTAGACCAGTATAACTCACAACAAGTTAAGCAAATAAAATAAATAAATTCCCTAGTTGTGTCCTTTAACCTCATCTACTTATCTTGAAAAGCAAGTCAGTTAGCTTTACTTCCAGTGCTCCTCACTGCCAGGTTAAGGTTGCTATGGGGCACACAGTATTTGATTAAAGCAATTATATCTACTGGCATATACATATGTGTTTGTTTTATGCCATGGGAATATCTCTATGCTTTTCACAGAAACTGGATATAAAAGTTACATGTGGAAAACCCACTACCTGTGAATGCTCTCCTCCCAAACTGTAAACATAGCAGGAGACTTCTAATGTTTGTTTGAAAACACATGCCCTAAGTGATAATCCTGATGGAAAAAAGGAAGTAATTTTGCTTACTCTTTGCCTTCAGGTGGCTCATTAAAACACCTCTTATAAAAGAAAGAGGATATGAGTCTCTCCTGACTTTGTGCTGAGGCTAACCATCTTCGGAGAAGGATCCTGGCAGCAAAAGAGTGTAAACTCAATTCTTTGTTTTAATTTAGAATTTAATTTGTCAGCAAAACCAAAGTTCATAAAGAAGGCAAATTTTGACAAATTGCAACTGCCACGAGCTCTGCTAAGAGCAGGATGTAACATGAATGTGATTCTTCAAGAGAACAAATTATAATCATTGCATCCAAACTAAAAATGCTTACATTAATAAGTTTATTCTATAGTTTGCCAGCTCTTCAGGCTGGGTACTAAGGAAAATTTGCTAACCTCACATTCATAAGATGAAGTGATCTGCAGCACATCTACTACATGTCAGCAGGACAAGGTGACAGTTGTCCTGTTGAGTTTTTTGGATTACAATTAGCCTTTTCTTGCACTATAGCTATAATACCTTAAATCTGAGCACACCTCTAAAAAGAAGAAGGTAATATAAGCAAAGCAGTTTTCCAAATCTCAGAAACCTTGCTCACCTGAATCATTTGCACCAACAGAGAAAATGTTTGCTTATAAAAATAGTAATTTATTTGTGTACCTAAAATAAAATACCAGCATATATACTAGGTACAGACTAAGAATGTCTGCTGCTCACTTCAGCTATAGCATACTCACCAAAGTAAATGCTTAAGATATACTATTTCAAGTGAATGGGTAGCATGGTAGAGTCTGCAGGGAAATGCAATCTATTACATTAGTATTACAAAGACATCAGTAAACAGCTGGAGATGTTCAAAGCCTAAACACTTATCAGGCACTCAAGACTGGGATTCACCTAGCTAATTTTATCAACTGGTCCCCTAGACTGTCTTTACAAAGTCTAGCAAAAACAAACTTCAGAATGAAGTTCATTTGACGTCCTTAAGAGGAGAGGAGACACACTTCAGAAATGCCAACTTCCTTCTCCCCGATTCCTACAAAAGGATTACAGGCCCATACTTGCACAGCTGTACCACAGGTGCCTTGAGTTGAATGCTGCCTGCCAGGCTGCTCAGGCAGGGCCAGCACAGCACAGAGGCAATCTGTAACCCAGCAATCCCCTTGCCAAAACAGGAGAGATGAGCTCTGCTGTGGTTCTCACAGCATCAGCTGCTCTCAGCATCGCAAGCTCCACCATCACATCATGGGATGCTTCACTGGGTTATGAAAAATCATAATGAAATCTTACTACAAACTGCTCCTTGCCTCCTGTAATTAAATGTACCTCTTGCCCAAGAGACAGATCTTCTCCATCTCTGTCTCCTCGATGCTGGGAAGAGGGAGGTCTTCTCATCATCTACTTTCGTGGATAGAGAGATACAGCTAAGGGAAGAGATCTTCATTCCTATTTCTGTTTTCTTTGACTTTTCGAACATGAAAACACTGCTGTAGAATTGCATGAAAATTGAACTAAATCACTCACAGAAGAAACCACCCAGTTTTTTCCATGTCCCACCAAATCAGATGTCATGCATCAAGGAGGACACCCACTTGAAAACTAGCACAGTATCACACCAAAGTAGTTCACTCCATGTTTTCCTAAATATGTCCAAACTCTAGGAGATGAACTGATGAACAGTTGTACAAATGGGAATAACACTGGTGTTCAGCACAGCCTCACAGAGAAAAAGTGCAGGCAACTACAAAGAAGCAAAGAGCGCAACAGAAGTAGCAAGGGTACAACCATGGCCATAGAGCCAAGAAGTGTAACACACCCAAGAGCACATGGTGTGCATTTCATTCTCCTCCAGACCCAGCTGCAGTGGCTGAACAGGACGGCTGCCCCTCTCAGCTGTTCAGCACCAGATACTGCCAGGACCTTACCACCCCTGCAGCAGAGCTCCAATCTTTGCAGTGCACAGGCAGCCAGGTTATCACGAACTGACTTAAATCATCAGTTCCCACTCAGCTCTCAGATTTCACACTAATGTGCATGAAGGACTTTCACACATTCATCTCCACTCTCTGCTGGCATGGGGCAATGGTGTCCAGCAAGATATCAGGAGTGAGTGGGCAGCAGAGCCAGCAGCGCCAGTGACAATCCACACTGCAGACAGACTCGCTGCAGCTTCCTTTCTGCCTTTGCCTCTCTGCTACTCTAGGATATGCTTGATCTTGCTGAACCAATTCAATCAGTAGTATGTCAAAAAGTCATACTCCTTCCCCGTCCCCATCTTTTTAAAAATTTATTTTCTGATTAGCTTTCTACTGGTTTAGCGATATGGATCACCAGCACCTAAGCAGTGCAAGATGATACAATGTTGCAAGCACATGCAATGGCCAAACCTTCCCCTATATAAACACTTTATGTAAGTCACTGAAACAAATTATGGTGCAAATTATGAGTAAATTATGCTGTAAAGGGGTAAAACTTCTCCTATACTTGTTCAGGACAATCAATTTCTTTTTTTTCATTGTCAATCCACATTAGACTGATAACTGTACATGCTGCTTGCAGAATGCTCTCTGAACACTTCAAGCAGACATGGCTCCTATTGTGCTCCTGGGCTAGTTTATTATCTTGTTTTTTTCTGCTTAATGCAGTTATTTTTTTTGAGAGGACAGAACAGAGTGAATGAGGATAAAGCAGAGAAATAAACAGGAGCCAAAATCTCTCCCTGTCTACAACAAAAACACGTCACTAGCAACCACAAAGGATATTAAAATCAACAGATAAAGGTCAGATAAAGCACAAGATAAGGTAGTGCGTACATTAATATCTCAAAGATGCTATTACAAGGTTAATCAGTTATGCTGGCAAGATTTAGATTTGAGCAATTTGGTGCCTAAGAAATATAATCAAAATAATTTATTTTTCCTTTATAAACAAAATGTAAATCAGCCATGAAATTACTACTTCACAGAACAAAATTAATATAATGCAATAAAATCTAATTTTAGAGTCACAGCTCCCTAGGGATTTTTAAACAAGTACAGCTATATACAATACAGCTGCTCCAATGCAAAGTAGAACCCCAAGTTTTTAACACAGGTAAGCCTTATGACAGCTGATAGCAAATAGAAGACAGCTTGATTTATCACATTTTTGTCCTCATTTAGTTACAGTGTCTTCCCTTGGCTGTTTTTGGGAGTGCTACTGAATACTGTGAACTAGAGGTTTCTTTACATTTTCATCTGACAAAAATCAGAAGTTCAGTATTTGAATTATGACCAATTCTACAATTTCTCTTAACTTTCGATTGTACTATATTTTTATGACTGAAACTCAGAATAAAATATCAATTGCTTGTTTCACCTAGCGGATGGCTCCAGATTTTTCGTGACTGTTCAACACAAGGGTAGCGGATTCTTGAGCTGAGGGGAAATTATTTAGGCTCGTGTCATTATAACACAACAAAGAAGGAAAGCAATTGACAGTATTTGTTCAGAAATCTCTGCAATTGCAGCTTTCACAGCAGTAACTCCTGAGAAAGATTTGCAGGCACAAATCAGAACACAGTGCTTTTCCCATGGCCTGCCGGTGCTCTTGGCAGTGTTCTCCCTTGAGCCTGCTCAACATAACGAGGAGGCAGAGTCTCAAAGACAGGGTTAAGTCTAATTCCTCAGCCAGACACATCAAAGGGAAAGTTACCATGAGTATAACATAAGCCATATTTCAGTATTTAAGAGCCCAGTATACAGCTTAAGGAGAACTTGAACTCCACCTTTATCAAACTATTACCTCTGCTATGTATTATTCACACAGCAAGAGTCTTAATTGCCCAGACACTCTGCCAACTCTTTCCTCTCTGTTGAAACCAACCACACAAATCTAAAACACCTATATTCAACAGAAGTCTACTGAAACACCCACTAGAGATATTAGTTGTCAAGTGTTAAGCAGAAAGTTTCACATTTCAAGAATTACACATTTATATAGCTCCATGAGCCTGTCAATATCAGTGTGTCTTGGCGACAGCAATCCCTCCTTTCCCAGCCTTCAAGAGAAACACCTTCATTCACTGCTTTGTTGATTGTTTCTAGGCATACGTGGGTGTATTGGCCTCTAATAGACAAAGAAAGTGCATAAGCAAATCAAGGTAAAGCTAAACTGAAAGACTTTCCCATTTATTATGGAAAACACTTATCAGTTCCAATGCTCTCATTTAACACGCTGGAATTAAACATGATGCAGTGCCACTCTGGAACTGCTTTTCCAAAGCACAATAACCTTGTGTTGCAACCATTCACTTTATAACAATGTTTTGAAAAGGTAATAGTTAATTTAACTCCAAAACCTTGTATCTCATGCTACTAAACAATTCATTTTTGCTCACCTAATGCTTACTGCTTCACTGTTGCTGATACACCACAGATACTCTGGAAATAAGAAATTGTTTTAAGCTAGTCCTGCAGATTTTAAGAGAGCAATCATGCTTCGTGCAGGTTCAAAACAGAAAGGAGAACATTACTGAATTCTCTGAACCTCTTTGCTAAACAGACAGATTTGCTGAACCAACTAAACCTTTCTCAGGACACTTAGCTTTCGAACAAGATTGAACTAGTGGCACAACTGGAAACCCAGCAAATGTAATGCTGTGTCTAAGAGTGCAGGATGTCTCCTCTACTGAACAAGGCATTTCATAAAATTAAAATTGTTACTCCATCAGCATCTAAAGATGCAGGTGGTAAGCTACCTGGAAACAATGTCTAGCTCTTTAACAGTACCTTTTCCTTGAAGATTTTAGAGTAATGCACAAAATTTAAAAAGTTCACACAGCAGTACTAGCAGGTATCTTACAACTCCTGCTTTAATTGAAGTGTTTTGTCCTTTACCTCATGAAATGAAAATAGAAGGTAGGGAGGATAGTAATCTGTCTAAAAGAATACAGAAAAGGAACCTCTAGGTTCACAATAACCTCAACCCATGGTTTGCCTCCACCCCTCATTTAGGCTGACAAGTCTGTGGGTTGTGCTGCAGACCAGGTCAAGGACTCATCCAACTTGGAAAAACAGAAACAAAAACCTCTCCCTTCAAAAAAAGAAAAACAAAACCAAAAAACTCACCAGCTTATAGCTGGAGCACTTCCCCTTTGTCAGATCCAGGTCCCAGCAGAGACCAGTCACTTTTAGGCTGGCAGAAACAAGGTGTGAAATGGAGCAGGAGCAGGGTCACGTGGAACAGCTGGAGGAAGCCAGAACAGCTGAGGAAAGGGTTTATCCCAGATCTTGGCCTGAGGTGTCAAAGTGCTTGGTTCCCAGGGAAATCCTCTAATGTATCATCCTCTACCTCAGACCTTTAAAACTTCCTACACCAAAGGATACATGCAAAAGGCAACTTCCAAAGGAAACATGCTCTTCAAGGCTTGTGCTAATTGCAACTTGTTCTTTTGCAGCTGCAATTAGACAGCCAGTAACTGCCTGTGTGTGCAAAAGCTGCTTCCATCACTTTTCTAATGGAACATAGTTCCTGTCAAAACTGAAGCACAAACAGTCCCTACCCTAAGCCAGCAAGAGGCGAAGTAAGACAGCACAAGCAGTAACATTGCAATCTAAATACTTTCCTTCAACTGTTCTGCCTAATCTCATGTCAGCGTATGTCATTCACAATTCATCCAGAGTTAATTTCAGGTCTTTTACAGCAAGGATTTACACTCTGTTCTTCAAAGTAGTGCTCATTACAAGGAAGCTCATTACTACACCCAAAGCGGCAAGCAGAATCTGCAGCTCCTTTCAACTGTCTTGTGGCCAACAGAGAAGCTGTAGCTATTTACTCTGTGGAAAAATGTGAGATCATGGCAAAAGCTCGATGGCTTCTTAGCAGTCTATGCTCAGGGTCTTTGGTTAAAAAAAAAAAAAAAAAAGACAACAGAAACCTTTGCCACTGAACTGGCGTCATTTCTGATAGCAGTGTTTTGTCACCAGCCTGGCAGAGACATGCAAGCAAAGCCCTGCTGTTTGCTGTTTGCACAGACAGCTTCTTGCAGGTAACCAGCTCAGAACTAGCCAGTTACAGACCTGTGAGGTATAACACAAGTAAACAGTCCTGACCATAATATGCAGAGCAGGCAAAAAAGCCAAAGAAAGAAGAAAAATAACACATGCCAAAACATGAAAGAATAAAGTAGGTGAAACATTCTACTGCTAATGCTTTACGAAAGTGTAAAAGGATGGTTCCGTCCAGATGAAGGCTTCTCATATTCTCTTTCACATGAGAGGCAGGAAAAACAGCTTAGAAGAAATCTAGAGATCAAGATTCTAAGTTTCAAACAGTAGAGGATTATAAAATTGAAACTGACAGGACTCGCACAAGAGGGTTCTGCTCTTCATTGTGACACTCTTAAGGTGCCTTCAGGACAGACTGCACACAGTATGTCCTCTCAATGACCAACTGAATCGCATTTATTCTTCTGTTTTGGAGATTTTTAATTTGTGAAACCAAAAAGCCTCAAATGCAAGGAGGCCAACTAAGCCTACAGGCAGGAGTTACCTTTTCTTTCTTTTTTAATAAGCTTTTATGATGGTTCTTCACCCAGAATCACCACTAATGGAAGACGTAAAGAAAAATGAGTGCTAGGGCCTTTAGACATTAATTTTTTAAAATAAAAGATGAATCCTCTTCTTATTATAACCCTTACCACTGCTAACCTAAAGAGCACCGAACTACAAATTAATGGCAAATGCTGAACTGCCCAAGCAGAGACAAAACCTCCTTTCACTATAGGAATTCAGAAATGGTTAGAAACCAGTGTAGACTGACAAGGTGTATTATCTGGATCACAGGGAGATCAAAGTACCTGAAGCTCTTCATATCAACTAAAACTTGAGCTTTGTGGGTGATAACTCCTCATCTTTGGCATACACATCTTTGAGTCAGCAAATTGCCTTCATTTGATTTTCAAAAAACCTCTCAGGGTTTATCTACTGAAGAATCCCCTTTTTTTTAACACAAGGAATTAAGAAGTAATTACATTATGTTTACACATTTATAAATGATGGGTTGCCTTTTGTTAAGGGTTCTGGATCCCTTAATCCTCCCTTAATCTAATCAAAGAAATTAGCAACAAATAAAGCACAAAGGGACCAGGCAGCCCAAGGGAGAAGTTGCAAGGGAAACAAAGGAAGCTTCAGACTGCTCCTCAAACCAGTGATCAAGTGCAGGCAAAAGAAAACCTTCCACTCAATTCCAGTGGAAACAGGGAAGTAATGGGTATCCTTCTAAGTTTTCATGCAAAGGTATAACACAGTAAGTCATAATAACACAATGCATCAAGCTCCAGTATCAGGCAGTGAGACATCTACAAAATATTTGGATTAAAAAAATGCCTTATTTAAAAATTTTTTAAAGGTCTGAAAGCTTATAGTTATCAGTGGAAACTAATCTACTCATCTGGTAGCATTTGCTGTCCGTTTGAAGCCAAGAGTTCAATAACTGCTGAAAAAACTCCAAAAAAAAAATTCCTCCCTCAGTAATGTGAGGAAAAAGAAAAAGTACAGTGAAGTGGTTCAAGTAGCTTCACATGGTAAATGTTTCAGTTTGGGCTATTAACATTTTATTGCACAAACCCTTCCAGGAGCTTCCTAGCAGAAGGACTTCATAAATGAAATGATGCTTTAAGCCTTGAAGAAAAGATACAAGGGCAGATTTTTCTCAAGTTGCCTTTGAGGTGAAGGATGAAACCATGTCACTGTAAACCTCACAAGCAACACAGCATGACTCTATCACAGAGTTCAAGTTTTCAACTGAGAGTAGGAAAGTGCTATGTCACAAGAGGGGTTTCTGTCCTGGAAACAAAGAGCCTGGCTTCCCAAAATCGTCAGCCAGAAGCATCAGTACTGGGCAAACCCCCATCTGTTTCTGAGCAAGCAGCCTTGACACTGCTGAGGTTGGCACATATTAACCCCTATTAGGATTGCTACAGCTGGTAAGGCTTTCAGTTTCTTTTTTTCCCCTTCAGCAGAAAGTTTATTTGCCTGGGCCAAAATGAGTTTTGACAAGTGCCACTTCCGAGCTTTTCTACTTAAAACCAAGCTGAGCATATAGCTCACATTTTATTTTTTTCAGACGTAACTCCTGAGAGAGCAAACCAAGCTAAAACGCAACACCTTGTAAATCAGAAAGGTTTATCTTTACTTGGAATTGGGTCAGCTACAATGGTTTAAAGCTATTCCTTCATTTCACTGTCATCCAGTCACCAGCTTTGAACTTCTTTGTTTGAAGCAAAGATACTGAGGGAGGAGCGCCTTGCATGGTAACAGTGAAAAATCCAGTAAGAGCAAAAATTGCCAGGCATGTGCTTGGTTGGTAGCAGGCAACAGGAACTTTAATCGTCTAACTGATAAGTATTTGCTTTAAAAAATTTCCATGAAGAATGAATATAAACATGGTCTCAGTGTTATAATCCTTGATCACGCAAGATTCCCAGAAATGTGAGGATGTTTTGCTTTAATGGTAACCATAAAACAAACAAAAATTCCAAGATTCTGTGATCAGTCTGTGCAGACTCTTTTTTAAAACAGTATTTTACTGTTTTGTGATTAAACCTTTCCCTCTAAATCTTGATCTTTGCGATGTGCTTTTATTTCTACTTTAACTCAGATACAGTTTCCGAAACACAAGATAAAAATTCAGCTTTCCAACAACCAGAAACAAAATCTGTCTTTTGTAACACAATCTCCTAAAGCCCTTATTTAAAACTATATGGCCACAAAGAAACCCCAAATGAGATTGAATGCCTTTCTTCTCTACTTAGTTGTTACAAAGTAGAGAAATGTATAACTTCTTCACTGATTGTAACACTTTGCAAGAAACATGGTGGGGGGCGGGGGGTTTGTGTGGAAAAGGAACACATTTCTAAATTAGGAACAGTGGTGAAAATTATTTACAGTCTCCACTTTACCTAGACTCTAGTAACTAGAGTGCTGAGTCATAAATTAAACTGGTGCTCTGACCTTTAAGGAACAACTGAGATCATAATAAACACGTCTCGTATTTTCAGCTGAGTCCAACTAAAGAGAAGTCTCACAGCTCCTTGAAAAGCCTCAGGAGATGCAGTTTCTTAAAGCACACATAAAATTGATTAGTGTTCACAGTAACTAAAAACACATTAGAGAATAGACATGTTAGAGAAGAGAGATGTTACAGAACAGAGAAGAGAACAGACTTAATTTACTTTGAATTTGCACTCTTTCCCCTCTCATATATGCTCTAAGTTAGAAATGAACTAATACTGAAAATCAACCATGCATGTGAAGAACCACCAAAAACACATAAAACAACCTGAGAACAGAATAGACCAGACAGTACAATAGTTACGTGCAGCCATGCAAGAGCTGGAATTAAATTCCTGTTCAGGAAACTATGGAGATTTTTCACCTATAAAGATTCATTTTAGTGGTGTGTGTCTCATGAAGGTATTCTTGGGATATAAAAAATTATGAGGACAGAAAAGTTAGAACCTACCTTGCTTCAACAAACCTGGATACGGCAACTTCTTCCCATTTTGTGTCATACTACTCATTTTTACCTATCACTTACATATTCCCACAGCCCAAACAACACTAAACTCTTTCTCCAGAAGTCTCTCAAACCCACCGTGGACCTTCCATAGTCCGAGTGCCACAATGAGGGTCAACATACCTGTACACAAGCCTGTGTTCATGCATGCCTTTCCACCTTTTATCTGTCTACATGAACTTGCACTTCATCTTTACCAGTCCAGTAACCAACACTTTATTTCACTATACAGACATAGTTACCTCAGTATAAGTAGGCAATTCATCCTTAATCAGGGTGTACTACAAGCTACAGTCTTCGTAAGTATGAGTCTGCTATGCTGCTAAACGTATTTTATAACAAGGAGGCCTTCTTTCTTGGCTTGGCTGATGTTAACGCTCCACCTGTGTGTCACCAAGCTGTAGCATGTTACAGGTAACTTTCAGTCAAATTGATGTAAATAATTTCAGAAAACAAGATACAAATGCTATATTGAAACCCTTTCTGCACCCACAAAAAGAATTTCTTAGACAAAAGCAGAAGGCTACATGATTCAGCTAAATATATCTACGTGCTGGTTAACCCTAAAAAGGGGAGGCGGGGCCCAGACCTGCTCCCTGCTTGCCTGTGAGCTGGTTCAGTTTGCTAACCCAGAGAATTAATAATGCAGAGCTGGTGAACGGAAACTGCTCCCAGAAGGGTGTGATGTGTGCTGGAGATGGCACAGGCAAAATGGCAAGGACACACACCCCACCCTCCAGGCAGCAGCCAGGGCTCTTTGCTAAGGAATGGAGCTAAATAGCACCATAAAAGAATCCAGTTTCAATTGGAAAAAAGAAAGTGTCCAAGCAGACGTCACAGCACAAGATGAACATCAACGTAGCTCACTTCAGGTGCTTCTCACTGGCCTTTCCACCTCACTAAGTCATCAGCTAGACTGCAGACTCTCAGGAACACACGTCATTAAGACAGGAGTGATAGTAAGTATCAAATACTTCAGGCATTAAGAGTAACAACCAGAAACAGAAACAAAACAATAAACATCGAATATTTTCACAGCTCTCTGTTTGACTACATGCAAAACATGCTATTTATGTTACGTAATTGAGTTATAAAGCACTGTCACTCTTGCTTGTGAATAAGAAATTGCAACCTTCTATCTCTGCAGTTTGAAATGTCTCTCAGTGGCCGTAGCAAGCTCACCAAAAAAGTTCACTCCCGTATCACGTGTTGAACCGTGTGCCAGCACTGGCAGGGTATGTAAATGAACTCATTGACCTCTCTGGGTTTTCCCCTTTCTTTTCCCTGATCTTTAATGAGGATATCGAGCTCAGAGGGAGTAGCAGGCAGGAGATTGCGCTGTACTTTCACAATGGGAAAGAAGCCAAAATACAGGCACAATGCCTGGATTCAGCAGTTTCAGGCAAACACAGCAGAACTGCATACATCCTCGTCCGGGAAGAACACTTTCCACTGACACTTTAACAGGAAACTTAGCTCACAACGAAGGGTGGGCTCTCCCCTCATTCACTTTTCACACCTAGCTACTGAAGCTATTCCCCCACAAGAAAGGTTTTCCTGTTAGAAAAGCTTCCAAAATTGCTTAAGAGAAATTTGCTTTGATTTGTTATGATTATTTCATTCTGTAATATTCTGAATATTACATGTTGTGCTTATTGGTCTTTAGTATTGGGCTTTTTACGCTGAGGATTTTGGTTAAAAAAAGAACTGTACATACTCAGAAAATATTAAAGGAAGAAAACGAACATAGCATTAGTCAGAAAAATATAAGTATATATACTAAAATGTCTCAAAGTTCACAGTGTATTCATTTTCTGCCTGAAAATGGATCCCACTGACACAGACTGTACATGTTTAATTCCAATTTTTGTTATGTTCCACCTACTCTTTCCTTAACTAGTCTCTCTTTAGCTGCTTACAACACAGACAAATTACTTGGTACAATCTGAAGTTCTCCTCTTTCCTCTCAAATCCAAAACAAATTTCTCCGACTAGTTGGCAGAAAATAAATTTAGATGTGTTCTGTGTTCTCACATTCCATATTAACAAATACATCCTAAGGACAAGACTGCACACGCCTCTAGAGAGAAGAAGCACAAAATTCAGAACTCAAGAAGGAGCAGCCAGAAGCACCCTTAAGTCTCTCTCAATGTGTTGCTGCTCTTGGGAACTACAGCATAGTAGTTCTGACACAGCTCATCCAAATGCCTTAAGAAAAGCACACTGTGTGTCCCCCGCCCCGTCTCTCCCCCCCATCCCCCTTTTCCGGCCTTCCCTCAAGCCCAGGCCACTGTTTCATTAGCATTAACTTTATTTACTAATATTCCAGTAAAACTGAGAATCACTATTATGGTCATTTTTTTTATATGCCAGATCAAGACTCACAACAGATAGCTTGCTGGAGGTTTTATGGGAAGCCTGCGGTATAAGCCAAATGAAATCAGGAATGTAAAGAATATTTTGAAAGCAAAGTCTGTTTTTCCTCATCTAGAAGCCTTGGATTATGATTCTGCCTTACACTACAATACGTTTGAGCATGGGTCAAGAGTCAGCAGAGAAAGGGATGAGATTTTGACCACGTGACTGGCATACAGCCAGCTCTATGACACGGACTACTGTGACACAGGGGCAGAATATGAGGTCACAGCATATGGTCCTTCTGTGCCCCTGGACAAACTGTGAAACCAGGAGAGCTTTGGCAGAGTTGAGGTTTCATGCACTGTCTTAAATATAGGTTTGCCTAAAGAAAACATTCTGGCTCCATGCTGTCACAGTTAGGTATCCAGGCTAGCTGGCATGTTCTTTCTTGACCCCAATATCAGATTCACAGTATCTTAAAAATTTTTAAAATATTTGCTAGAGCAATTTGCAAATTGTCCATTTGCAACATTATACTGTTGAGAAATGTGAGGTTATCACCCAAAAACTTTGTTCCAGGCCACTAACTCTTTCTCACCAGTTCAGAGAAGTCACAGAAAAGGTGTACTGATTCAAATAGCAACTATTCCATGCAGGTGAAACAAAACAGAACAAAACAAGCATGTTTAAGACCAAAGGGACATTCTTCCTTACAGAAACTAGTAGGTCTTGGCTGGCAAAGAATGAATATGCATTTTCTTACTTTCTCAAAACAGGGAGAGGGGAAAGAGGAGATGGAAGGAAGGGAGAGGATTAATCAAGATAATATTCGCTGATGTTTATATTCTGAAACAAAGGGGAATAATAATCTGAGAAGATATATTACATGACAAAGATAGGAAACAACTTGCTACATCGCAGAATTATTGGAGCCACATCCCAGCCGTAAGAGCCATGGATACCAACACAGATTTTTTTCAAATGAGGTTACTAGTGCTTCACTGTTAGGGAAACAGGGGAAGTGAAGAAGGAAGTAAAAACTAAAAACATTGTTTGTTTTGAAGATACTATATTTTGACAAGTCTGAGGAAAGGCTGTCAAAAGAGGAAAGTTGTATATCCTGACAATAACGGACTCTATTAATAACTTACAGACAAGATGACTCTGATTGTGTTTGTTTTTATATGAGACAAAAACTCATTTGCTACTCCTACTGCCCTAGTTTGAAGTTGCTTCTATAAAACCAAACATGACACAATGAAAAACTGCTAAGATTCTCCCAGCTACGGAATGTCCTTCCGGCTCACCCTGGCTCACTTTTCACTTCGAAACGTAAAAGGAATGTCACGCATTTGTAAACGATGTCTGGGAGCGAAGCCTCAAGTATCATGAATAAAAACACTCAAGTTCTACACCATACCAGTAAAAATGCTACGTGACTTCTATTCAAGCACAAACTCAGATGTTTCTAAATACAGATGGTATCCATCATATGAAGGAAGAACATTAACTACTGCATTTGACATCTTTCTTGGGAACTGCACCCCTCCTCACTGAGCAGAACACTGCACCCCTCCTCACTGAGCAGAGCAAAGTCTCTGGCACACCAGAAGTTGCCAAGACTTTCTGCTTCTCTGTCCTCAAAGCAGTGCATATCCTCTATGGAAAGAGGAAAACAAGAAAGGGAAAAATTTGTAAAGCAACCCTCCATTTCCAGGCAATCATATATTGAAATACATATTGACAAGTCAGTTTTTCACTTGTATACAATAAATATTTGTTAAAAATCTGCTACTTGAAGGTTGGCCATTTGCAGCTTCTATTCAAAAGAGCAAGCTGTAAACAGAGTGCTAAAAGGCACCTGACTAGGTCTGACTGACCTGTAGCTCTGCTCATATTTCCTGGCTCTAACCTGGCCGTGTAAGGGAACAAGGTAAAAGTCCACATGAACCTGCTTGTTTCTCCCGGAAACAAACCTCGAGCTATACGCTGGGAGATCAAGAGTCTGAAATTGCTGTGACATGGGCACATCTATCCAGGGGATAACTCTATCACTTCACCAAAATAAAGCCTGAAAGAACCACGAATTATCGATTTAGGGCAACAGGGTAAAGGACCACCATCTTACATTCCATAGCTCACACATACAAGTTTTTTCTAGGTGTCCATGTCACGGTAAACTCTGAACTTGTTCCTCTGTATAAAGTTACAGTGCTTAAGACTGGTTTCCCTACTTACCATTCCAAGTATCTGTTTGCTGTACCATCAGGTATATGGTATGGCAAAAGCTGTCAGAGCTTTCCAGGGTAGCCAAGGGAATGAAAACATACCTCTTTTCAAATTAATACATACCAGCTACAAGGGAACAATGTCAGTATTCTAGCACAGTTTTAAAGACTCTACAAGAAAAAGGATGCAGTCAGACAAGGTCTAGAACTTTGACAGATGCAACAATGGCTACACAGTCACCATTACCAGACTGAGCAACACTCAGCTGAACATCCACCTTCTTAAAAAGCTGAACATCCACCTTCTTTTTTCTTCCTTCTTGGTGTTTAAAAAGCAGCTTATTGTCTGGGTTTCTTCTGTTTACAACTGTGCATCTGCGTATGTGTATGACAATAGGAATTCTCAGAGCAAGCCAAACTGAGAAAGATGGATTGGTCTGATGTCTGGTCATTCACGGGTGTGTCCACATGAGTCCTGCGGTTCAGATCAGTGTTGTGCTTCTGTGGCAAATCTCTCCATCTTCCCTGAGCTTTGGTTTGGATTATGGAGCAGCCTTCTGAGCTCACACGATGGATTCTTTTCGTATGAAACTAAACCTGAAGATGTGCTCCAACTGCTAAAAGGCATTCAGGCCACATGATCAGCTTACAGCCTGTCTGGAATAAAGCCCCACAACGCCTACAGCAGGACCGAATCTCCCACACCACCTTCTACTCCACAAAGCTGCTCCTACCACATCACATTATTTGCTAGTACAGACATGTCTGTGTCAAAAACTACGTTCCAATTCCTTGGAAAGTTTGTCTTCTATATGCACAATCCTACCTGCATCCCTTGATAGCTTCATTTCAGACAGACATAATAATACTGTGGAAGGCCATGAAAGCAAAAAGATAGACAAACTTTCCCAGCTGTACAGCAGCACAGATGTTTTGAAACAGATTGCGGAATCAATGGCACAGGAAGGAAATCACCAAACGATGCTGTTCACAGTATACAGCAGTGGTAGGCACAAGGATGATCAGATTTTGGGGTGTGCTGAGGCTCTACACCCCACAATGCTCTTGATGTGAATATATGTAAATGAGTTAATAATGAAGCTCTCAGCCTACAACCTGCAATATTGGCACAGGTCTTCTTGACAACTGCATATGTACTCATTTTTTGACATATTGATTACTGGGGATGTATCACATATAGCAGACATCACGTTCGAATCATTGCTGCTTTGCAAGAGGCAAACCTTGATTTAGTTTAAGTCTTAAATGATATTTCGTGACACAGCTCCTTATTTAGATTACACTATGGAATCATCAGGGTAATCAAGAGAAAATATTGGATAAATATTAAAACTCAAAGACGAGATGTAAAAACCAGGAGAATTGGAAGAGATGACTGAAGAGGCTTAACAGGAGTTGAGATGAGGCCGAGAGACCTGGAGACTTTCATAAAATACTGGTAAGCTATTTTTCCTTAACCAGTTGTTCCCTCTTTTTACCCTCGGTTTCCCTGGATTATTTACTGGTTCAAACAAAATGTGACTTATTTCTACTCACTGCTTTAAACTGCTTGTAAGTATCAGTCTCCATTCTTGGAATTTATTATTCACATATTCAGACATACCGTGTATATTCAGTGTATTCTTTAAAATTTCTGGGTGTATTCTTTAAAATTTCTCACAGAGGGTTCATCTAACCTTTACTAAAACAATTGGATTGACTTATTGCACTGCTTAGGATACTCAAATTTTGACTACTAATTTTTAAAAAGTTTTATTTTTTACCACTGGAATCCCATTTTTACATAGAAATCAATGAACGACCCACCCTACCCAGCAAACAGCAAAGTATTACGCAGTGCATTTCTTGAACTGAATCATTCTGAACACCAACAGAGACTAACGGACAAACAGAGCAAAAGACAATTAATGATAATGCTACCATGTAAGTGATGATAATGATAAAGCAGATGACTACTCAAGGTTTACCATTAACGTGTTGCTCTTTTTGTGCTCTCTCTATAATCTAGAAAAATAAATATGTTTTTGCAGTGACCCTAAGTGAAGTTACAAGAAGGGTGTAAGAAGAAATTCCTAAAGATCAAAAGTAAAAATTATCTAAGACAATGACACAGTAACAAAAAATAGTATGGCAACTGAAACATAGACATGAATTGCTCAGATTTCACACAGCTACCAAGACCGTAGTGCAACTAGCAGCAAATAGTGGAGAGATCAGAAAGCTATGCAAGAACAGGGAGCATTAGGAGATCAAGATACATGAGAAAGCACAAGCTTACACTGCCAGAAGCAGAAAGCTCTTTGCAGGGCATGTCTGTATTAGAGACAGGAACCATGTAGCATAATACTACTAGAAAGGACTAAGGCAGATTCAATTACAAAAAGCTGACCGTAAAATGAGATGTTCTCACTGCACTGATACATGTCGTACCAAGATGTTTCCTGGAAAGCTGGACAACATTCTTGCATAATTAATTTTTTTTATAAGTTTGGGGACAGAATCTTCACAAAAAGGTACGTTCTGTGCCTCATCCAAACTAGAATAGGGCCAAGCAGCTGAGGATTGTAGAACAGGTTATCTGGAGTCAGGCAATCCAGTCGAGGCATGTCCACCCAGGTCGGATGACACATCAATCTAAAAGGGGGCACACACAAGGCTGTTAGTTCATGGCTCTTGTCCTGAATCTACTGACAGGTGGCTAGAAATAATGTATGACCTATATTATTTTCCCAGTATAGTGGCGGGTGCCAGGACACAACTCTCCTAAAAGAGATTATGCAGCTGCTTTAAAATCTTAGAAGGAACTGGCAGATTTGGGTAGGAAAACAACTTTCTCTTGGAAGTGGGTAGGTGGCAAGGTTAAAGTGGCTAGTGAAAGTGGATTTGATTGCGAAATTTTGGGATAGATGTGCAGCTTACAATTCCTTCTGTCCACAAAAATCACCATCAGCTCATGTGAACACACTGTATTTACATTAAAATGACTAAGACAGGGACTTTTGCACAGCAACAAGCTAATAAATGAGTACGTCATGGAAACAGGAATTGACCCATATTCCTGTACTTCCTGCATAGAATTATCCTTTTCCTTTTTTTTGTTACCAGATGAGTACCCTGCTGGACAGGTAATATCGCTCAGTCCCAGGGCAAAAACTAAGGAGTGCAGTTTACTGTCCAACAACAAGAGGGAAATGTACTTTCTCAGGGAAGCTGTGCACCAGGTATTCTCAAGCCAGACACTGAAGGGTTACTGTAAGAGGTGCAGGTTTCTTTCTTTGGCTTTTATTTTTCATATTTGCAAAATGTGCTGATTTATGCTACAGGTTCAAAAATTTTTAGCACTGTGGTTAGAAGCAGTCTGCAGATCATTCATGGAATCACAGTTTTCTATTAAAGTGTAAAAAAAGCATTGAAAGTAGCTCTACTGGCAGAGGTACAGAGCTGCGAATGAAGAATGGCTGACAGCAAATTTTAGAAATTAGAAGCAAAAGTAAAAGAGTTTATACAAACTTATATTTCATTTATGATACTCTCTGGGACAGTGCATACATTGGAGATCATCCCAAAATACTACTGCTTGTTCAACAGAAAAACAATATACACACTCAAGATTATGTTAAAAAAATGTACTGACTGGGGGAGGGGTTGGGGGTGTGGAGGGGGGAGAAGAAAAGAATTTTGTCCTTACAATCTAATCACCAAAATCGTATTTTGAGAGGTGCTACAGCTTGAAAGGACTCCTCCCTCAATCTTATTCCTAGCAGAAGTTAGCAGAAAACACTATTAGGCATTTTCTGTTCAGAAAGAAAAAACAAAAATGCACAGCAAATTACCTGTGAAGTGACTGCTAAAAACAAGGGAGGATGAAACACAAGCACCAAGCTTTTACAATAATCTTGTAATAGCAGCAAATATCTGGCTACACATCAGCTCAAACAATTGGAGCTGGACGCCCACCTCGGCAGAAGTGAAAAATACATGCAAGTAAGTGCCAGCTGAGTTTCAGATTAAAATACTTCAGTATTTCCTACCCTGAAGGACATTTTGAACTGCAGTGGTGGTAAAAGTCTTCCTGCATGAACTCCTTAAGCCTCCTTTACAACAACCCATTTACTAGAGAAACAGAGAACTGTCTGTATTTTAGCAAAACAACCTGTTTTCCAAGTTCTAAAAATAGAAAAGAAAAAAAAAATTAAAAGTGTCTGTCATTTTGAAACCACTCACAAGCATTTCATCCTAAGCAACACAGCCTCCCCCCTTGCTAAAAATAAAACAGTACATTACAGCAACATTTTTTGCTGGCTTCAGCCAAGGATTTGAAAACCTCCCCTCAGCCCAGACAGGCCGTAAGCTGTGAGTCAGCACTTCTCAGCATTTCTGGAAATTCCTCAGCAGAGCATCCACCCTGTAGCAGGAAGCTGCTGTTCACTTCACTCCGTACCAGGAAATGGATGGGGGCTCATGGGCCTCACCTGACCCGGGCACACAGCCCAAGGAAACTTCCCCAAAACTACCAAACGTTCCCCATACCACCAGCTTCCTGCAACACCACCAAATACACTGCCTGGGAATAAGCTTGGTAACTCCACCCAAATACAACTTCCTGCAGGGTCAACAAACAGGAAAATACAGGATCAATTAAGAAAAAACCCCCATCGGGTTGGACAAGGACAAGTCTCTCTGGTGCAATTTTAATGGTATGGGCTCTCCCAGACTGAATCCAGAGGCAGGTCAGCTCCACGAGCCCTGGACAGGATCTGTCTGAGGAATTCATACAAAACAGCCATGCCCCAAATGTAAAGAGGGGGTTCCTGGTGCTTACAGAGAAAATGATTCTTTCTCTTTTCAAGGGGATAAAGAAGGCACAGGCTCAGGGCATCGCCACACTTGTGAATTGAAGAGACACATGGCACAGCTCTGTCTCTCCCTCCAACAGTCCTTGCTTCAGAGAGAAAATCTTACGACCTGAGTACAACAGAGCCTAAGGATGGCAGGAGGATCCATGCCTGTCTGGGGGATACCTCAAATCTGCCTCTGCCTGTACGGGCTACGGTGTTGTCAGGTCTCTCATCCCCACTGAGACACACACCAGAAGTCCCCATGGAAGCTCTTGGTGCTCAGTACTCCCAAATGTGCAGCACTGCCAAGGTGGAGACACTGGTCTTGAAATGGAGATACAACATGCACTTGGGTCCATCTAAGGATATAAAGCAGCTACTTCACAAGCACTGCCTGTGGTGAATGCAATTCCTACTTTACTCACATCGGGCTGAGCATCTACTCTTGTTTTTCTCTAAACACAGGCTTTGACAGGGACTTTAAAGAGGGAGAGTTAAGGGAATAGGAAGTACTTTGCGAACAGCAATAATTGCATGTTCTGACCTCTCCAGCTTACATCACGCATGTTATCCAACAACCACAAATCAAGAAGGAAACTGAATTTCAAGACAATAATTTTCAGCACAACATATATGTCAAAACTAACAGAGCAAGGCAAATGTTGACATTTCCCTGCTTGTTTCTTGCTTTCATACATATGGCTATTCGCCTATAAAAATCTTGGGGTTTTTTTATGAATATTTGTAAAAAGGAAGCTGCCTAAAGTTGGGTACAAAAAAAAAAAAATGTTTTTCTCAACTGTTTTTAAATACGGAGCAATGAGATTAAAGCAAGGCAGACAGCCAAATACCTCAGCCATCACAGTCATTAATAAACGCATTTAACATTCGTGCAGCTTTCGAATGCAGAACATCTGGTTCCAATTCCCAATCTGGCTTTTAATAAAAGTG
Source organism: Oreocharis arfaki (assembly GCA_013398015.1). Classification (NCBI taxonomy): domain Eukaryota; kingdom Metazoa; phylum Chordata; class Aves; order Passeriformes; family Paramythiidae; genus Oreocharis; species Oreocharis arfaki. The sequence continues at coordinate 703,702 of VZRR01012241.1, forward strand.
CCTCCCCCACAATACTTTTATTATAAAGTGTTCTTTCCTCCGTGCGCTCTCAACCC
>VZRR01012241.1:703773-824849 GCA_013398015.1 Oreocharis arfaki
TTTTTTTTTCTTTTTGGAAGCGGCTGTTCCTTCCTTCTTGCTGGAAGCCACCTGACCACTGCCAGGAAGAGGAATGCAAAACATTCCCAGGAGCAGCTCCTGACGTCAGGGCGGCAGCATTCCTCCTCCTCCTCCTCCTTCTCCTCCTCCTCCTCCCGCGGCGGCCGGGCCCGGAAAGTCCAGGGCTGGGCCCGCCGCCGGCCCGTGCCCCGCTCCTGGGGGTTTCTTGCTCTCCCCACAAACACTGAGCCAGAATTAACCTGGGATGGGGCGGCGGTGGGGCTCACGCTGCTCCAGAGCCGCTCCGTACCCATGTGTCCATGTACCCCTTCGATTTGCCCCAAAACAGGAGTCTGTGCTTCGGATAAACTTCAGGCCCCCCGCAGGCCTAAAGCAGCTTAGGCGCTGACTTTGGCGATTCCTTCCCTTTACTTCTAATTTCTTCACTCGGAGGCAGGCGGCAGAAGGGTGCCAAGGAAAACAGGGACACGCTGCTGCAGGGTGGGTTGTTTTTTCACTCCTAAGACGTTCACGAGAGACATGACATGACACCAAGGCAGGCAGCCTGCATCCAAAGCGGAGCTTCTCAGTTTCCTTCTTTCTTCATACACTATCCACCCTCTAACGCATCACAGAGCGGGATTTCAACCCTTCACCTCTCTATTTTCATTCATGAGAATACATTATTAAATGGCACTATTTTATTTATTCTACCTTTGAACCAACTGGTAGCTAAAACCACACAAAAGAGATTCTAGGTTGAGTTGCACTCCTTGAGTTATGTTTACACCTCTCAATATTGTTTAGTCTGATATTTCTGGAACATATATTTTAAAAATTCTATAAAATGTTTTGCCTGGAAAAAAAAATCTCCACGTACTTTAGTCAACTGTATCAAAGACACGGTAAAAAAAAAAATCCCTGTAGTTGCTACCAGTTCCATGATAAAACTGAGAGTTTCCTGATTCCACCATGCCAAGCGAGCAGGATGGTAGGCTAGAAAATATCGGGGGAAAAGAAAAAGTATGGAAATACCTCCATTTCTAGAGGATGCAAAGAAGGAGCTCTTCAAAAGACACCCTTCCATTTCACGTCTCCAGTTGTTAACAAGAAGTGTAAAATACATCATTGCACCACTCCAAAACCAACAAAACCCTAATGTGTAGATGTTAGTTTAATCATAATTTTCCAGGGAATACAAAGGAAACCAAAATTCCTCCTGAATAGCTAAGGCATATGACTGGTGGTAGTAAAGTGTTCACATAGATCATTCTCCCCCAAATATTTACATAATACAAATTTCTCTATGTTAAGTGACCACAATGAAAAAATAAAGATCTGGAAACAATAAGCAAGATAGTTGCATTGCTTTCAATATTAATCATAATCAATCAGCTGTTAGGGTTATACTGTCTGTGCAGCTGCAGTTCTACATATGAAGACCTAGATGAGTCCAAAATTGCAGGCCATCTCTCAGTCCCAATTCCTCAGCTTCTCACTCCATTTGTGGCAATTTAAGAAATAAAAACATGTTTGGGTTTTCTTTTAGTGTAAGGACTTGTTACCAAAAGGTCAAACAAGTGTCTGCCCTCTGACCAACCTCATGCCACCTACAACTTTTTTAAGGAAACCTGCTCTCTGAAGAACCACAGGCTAAGTAAACACACTGCTTTCCTGGTAAGAACACCCTCCAAATGTTCTTACCTTTGTTATACCAGCTGGCCACATCTGACCAGCTAGAAAACCCAAAACCACCTTTTTCGCTCTCTTCTCCAGAGGTCACTAGTATTACAGTGGTGTATCATATAAACAAATTGGTATTGTTGAGAAAGTGACAATGAGACTCATTAATTTTATTTCATAAATCTTGATGGGGCCTTGGAAAAACATCAGCCAGCTTCCTGCAGCCCTTGCAGCCGGTGGCTACTGAAAAAAACAGCTGATCTGTACTTTCATATGTACAGCTATGAATTTTCACTGAAGTTCACTGATGTCAACAGCCAGCCATCAGTATAAACAACTATTAAAAATAATACCTTCTTTTTGTATTTTGCAACAAAGTAAGAAAAAAGTATAAGAGATTTCTACCACTAAAAAACAGAAGTAAGAAGAAATGTAACAAAAACATTATATTACCCGAAAAAAAGTGGCTCAGTAGAACTGGTCAATTTCCTAAGCTAAATAGCAAAGAAAGTGAAATATGTCCTTAGTACCTTCTGAAGTTAAGCACAAGCTAAGGTGGCCTGTAGCCATTGAAGAATACTATACATTTTAAGGTGCTTGACATTTTTCTCCACTTTCTATTTTTTATTTTGTACTACATGCAAAGCTAGATATACACAGAGTTTTTTTCAGCTATATGTTAGGGACTTTAAAATTTTCTCTTTTCTTCCTTCAGATTTTTTTTTTAAATTTCATCTTATCAAAACGTAAAATACATGCAAACCAATACCAGGTCACTTCTGAAAAGTAGATTTTCGAATTTCTGAAAGATGAACTTCTCAAAATGATTGACAATTTAATCCCTAGTATTGAAGTCTGGATGGAATTAAAACAGGCACGGCATACAGAAGTGATGAGAACTGGGGTGTGTTCTCACCTTCCTTGAAGATTAAATCCATTCTCTTCTCTTGTGTTTTAGCTGCTTATTCATTCTATTATTCTTTTATCAGCAGAAATAACATTGGGATGCCAAAAACCATGAATGAAGTCACAGCAAGAACTTCCTTCTATGCATGGTACACAGAATTTAGCTTCAGGTGTGTTTTCAGGAGGCTGCCTCAAGCCTTGTCCCAAGCATGCATTGCCATTCAGTCATGGCCAACTTTCGCCTGGCAAAATCTGGCAAGTGCTTTGATCTTCGCAGATGAAATGGACACTAGATTGGAAATCCAGCCTCAGAAGATTATTAAGATACCTTAAAGATTCTTTTTTCAGCAAAAAACTTACATAAAGTGACAGATATTTGCTGTGGCAGAACCACAGCAGGCCACTTGAGTTCTAGAGGCAGAAGCCATTTTCTTTAACTTGCAGAAAAGGGATTCATTCATGAGTAACAAGGTTTAGAAAACAACGGGTGCAGAGGGAAAAAAGATCAGAAAATTGAGTAATACCCAGAGATCACTAAGAAAAATACATCAACTCTCTTCTCCTGGTCACTTTTCCATACCTTTCTTGCTTAGACCGCCTTTTGAGTGGATAATTTTTTCTCCAAGTTGAAAATTTCAATAGATATCAGTGTGCCCTGTGACACCTGAAATACTGTTAACTGCAAAGCATCAGAAGCAGGGGAAAAGACCCACCTTAATTTCACAGGTTCACTTTTACATCTGGCAAGCAAAACAGCCCAGACTCCAGGTGCTAATGATGCACAGCCCCGCCTACAGAGGGCTCAGCCAAGAGCCTCCTGGGAACCAAACTCCCCCTGAGGTTTTGGAAGGCCACACTGGGAGAAAGTGCGAGTTTCTTCACAGCTCCTCACTTTTGCACACAACGTACACAAACTTTGTTTTGAAGCCTGCTCATACTTTTTCGAGGTACACTCCCTGCTCTTCTCCCTGGTTTTTCTTCTCACGCATCTCTGTTTTCTGCTGCTGGCTGGACCTGGTAGTGGAAGCGCTGAACAACAGGAGTGGATCCAGGCCCATTGCTGACTCAGATATGAGAGCCCGTGCTCATTAGATTTTGCTGCTGCATTCCAGATTTCGGTACCCAAAAAAATTCAGATGCTTATCTAAACTAAACTTCCTGAGGGTGAACTATCCCTAGCGCCAGGACACTTTGAAGGTAGATATGCACTTGAGCAGGAGACAGCACGCCAACTTGCCCTTACGGCAGTGCCTACCTACAGAACTTCAATTCTGTCTGCCTGGGTAAATTACCCAGTTAATTGCCTTGGCGTTCGTATTTACATTCAAAAAAAGGATAAGCAGAGATGAGGTCAAATCACTACACTGTTCCACTAAAACCTTTGTTTCAGGCAAATGGGCTTCAGAAAGCTTCTTTTGTCATGTAAAATGGAACCATCTGTACATAACTTTGTAGAGTCATTTTGACGTTAGGTTTATTAATATAATTATATTGTTACTAAGCTTTTTACCATTTTAGGCTCCTAATAGCTATGTGGGCTTGTTAACAATACTCTGAAATCACAGGGAAGTATTTTCTTTTCCTTTGGTTTGAAAAGAGAAAACAAAATTCTGAATGCGTTTATTTCCATGTTTTATATTGCGTGCAACATCTACTTCCTTTAACGTGAAAACTTTATTATCACAAAGACTTTTCCTCAGCCAAATTATTATCACAACAATGTGACACTGCATTACTTAGCAGTGTTGAAATTAAGTCCCAAGGTGAAATATTTCACTTTACTCTTAAAGCAACAAGACTGTTACTACAAAAAGAAATAATTACAAAAATTACAGTGGTAACAACCCATCATATCTTAAATTCTCCTCTTTGGAGTTGGAGATCATTTTTTCCAGTTTCAATTTTGAAAAGGAAAATTCTCCCACACAGCAAAACAGAAAGCTTTCGCTGGCTTGTCATTTGATTTGGAGAGACAGAATACAGCAGTTTCTGCCAGACTAACTGCTCAAAATCCCAACTAGTTTCTGAAAGTCTTTCTTTACATTTTTTCTTACAACTAAGGAGTCATTATCCATGGTTTTCCTGGACAACTGCTGGGCCATGTGTACAATAAAGTGAAGAGTGGTGGTAGGCAAAGCATCCATACAGCAACAGATTTTGGTACCCAGCAAACAATCTTTTTTTAACAGAGACTAAAGCAATTTTAGAAACCTTCAGTGTCTATTTAATGCAGGGAGTAGCATCTCCAATAGGTGAGTCAGGAAGGGGATACACACACACACACACACACACACACACACACACACACACACACACACACAACTTCACAGTCTCAGAAGTTGTACAGCATTAGTTACCTTAGCTCTGCCTTCCTATCTTACGAAAAACAAGTAACTAGACATCAAGTCCAACAAAAATTGTCATCTGTGTTGCAAATGAAGTTAAGTAGGAAGGTGGGGGATTACAAGGTAATGTCATCCTATTTGCTTTCTGCTTACCGTAAAGTACATCAAGAACATAATTTTTTTTTTCCCATTTGACCTTCTAAATAGTTTAAATCTATTACATCTTGTCAGAGACTTGGTAACGAACACAGAATGAGAGGTGAATCTAGCAATTAAATACATGGAAAGGTTCCATGATAATTTAAAATCAATGATCTATTTACCAATGCAGAATCAAGACAGCCAAGAGGAAAGGAACGGGATAACATAAACCAAGAACTTTCTCGTACTTTCCCTCGAGGGTCAAGAATTTGCATTAGACAGAAAAAATGTTTAAAATCACAAGACACAAAAGTCTTTGAGAGAGTCATTTGAAGAAGTTAAAAAGATTCACTGAGTTAGCTGAAATATGAAAACAAAAGAAAAACATCCCCACCAAACCCTGGAACAGGTCTGTGAGGCTTTCAACAGGTTAAAAGCCTGTCATAGCCAGGAGGTAGCTCTTAACATGACTGTGGCATGCAGGGAAGTTCTCGGTTTCTACCCTGGCAAGCTCAATTCAAAGCAAAGTTTGTAAACATCCCGGGGGAGTGGGCAGAAAACGACACTGGGTTCCAGAAACATTTACAAGTGTTTTGCAGAAATGAAACTTCACTTAAAGAGCTCAGTTTCGCTCTCCCGTGTGGAGGATGGTTGTCGGTCTACAAGTCCAGAGGCAGCCAGCGCGGAGAAGGCTCGCTGGGAACAAAGCTGTGCGAGCAGCGCGGTGCCTGCCTCATGCGCATCCCCACATCCAGCACTGAGAGCGCACCGAGCTATCACAAGAAGAAGGGACGGCGCACAAACGCGAACAAATCCCCCTGCTGCAGGCTCCTGTTTCACAGACGTGGAGCTCTGACGCCAGAGAAAGCTCAGGACAAATACGCGCTGCGGCTGTCTCGGCGAGTTCAGCTTTTCCTGGGCTCCCGCTGACAACATTGCCACCTTCCGCAGCCGCCGGGAAGGGCACGGACCTGCGGTCCGGGGGCTCGGGCAGCCTCCCATCGCCCCGGGAACTGCCACGGAGATGCTGTTTAGGAAGGTGCTTTCCCACCACTGCCCTTCGCAACCAGCCTGATAACTCAGAATAACTTGTTTTCAAAGCCTGTTATTGAACGGATGCAGAGCGCAGCACAGCCCCAAGAACAGGCGCGGTACAGGAGAGCGCACACACGGACGGGAAACGAGACACAGGGAACGCGCTCTGCACCACATGTACAATATGCTGCTGAATGCATCGCCAGCGTGACTGCTCCCGTCACTCCCAAAACAGCTGAGGAAGCTGAGGAAAGTCAAAGCAGAAGTTAAGGGTAGGCAAATGTCATTGTCTCCATGCCCGGACCTGAGGGCATCTCATTCCAGACTCCAGCCCTCATGCGCTGGATTGCCGTCGTGCCCATGTTCAGTGAAAGGGGCAACAAAACACATGTGCTACCCTGGCTTCTACATACATATAATAGAGGCACGTCAGCATATGCATTTTATGTAAGTTTTAACATCTGATGAGGTTATATGTTAAAAGGCTGGATTTTGTCTTGCTAGCTTGCAGGGAGTGTTTTCCTCCAAATCATCCATAGTTCATGCATAGTTAATAAAGCAGTAGCATTATGATAGCAGTTAAAATACAGCTAATAACAAATCCAATATATTAACCAACACATTTAGTGAACATTCTGGATGGAAGTGGCTTTACTTAGACATAGCCAAAACACATAAAGGGAGCTGTTAATGTGGGATAGGAAAGCACTTTCTAAGAAAAGCTTCAAAAAAATCAACACCACAACCAAGTAATATCTGCATTAATTTAGAAAATGGGTGTTTCGAGTTTAATCTAATTAAGTAGCAAAGGGCTTTACATGCAAGCGTACATGTATTTCCAAATCTCAGGCCTCTTCTAGGAAGGCAGTCTTCAATACATAAGGCTTTGCCAACGAACAAGATTCGTGATCAAAGGTAAAGAATCCCAACCAATTAACTGGAACACACAGTTCCAGTAGAAACTGGAAAGAAAGAATACTTTCACACGTAGTCTAATCTAAAAAATAAATAAACACAAACGTTGTTCCCTCCCCCCCCAAAAAACGTAGTTTATATTTAGGTCGCGGAAATAATTTCTCCTCCTTGTTTTCTCCTCTAGCTGTGTTTAAGGCAGTTTCAGGGTAACCAGTAAACCTAATAGGATTCCATTCCTTCCTAAGTAAAAATCAAGAAATTGCAGTAGTATCTGAAGTGACCTACAACCAAAGGCAATTCTCAAGACTTGGATGGACTATTCTAGAAGCTGATCATGTGGTATGTCAAAGTTTGTTTTTAAAATGGGTTTGCTTTTGAGTATAGCTAGAAAACAGGACCCTGCTACACAGCAAGATTCAAAAGCAAACTCCTAGAGTCAAATATCTCCCAGCAAAATTTGACAATCGCCTCATGCAGAACTTCTCAAACTGTAAACCACAGGAGGCTGCAAAAAGACAAAGAAAATACTGGGCAACTTATTTGGTTTTGTGCGAGAGATGGAAGGTAAGAAATACTTGAGAATATAATAAAGAACAATCCTATGTTGTATAAAATGTCTTCAAATAATTTGAAGAATGATTATTATACATATATACCGTAAATCTGAGCTCCCTTAAGCCTACAAAGCCTGTAAGTTCCAGTGACAGCCCATATCAATAAAATTTATCTCTTCCTCAATCTGTACATTCACAATGCATAAAACAGTACCAGCCCTATTAAATTAATATTTATGACAAGCTCAGCGAACCAGAAGACAAGCAGTATTTGCTAAGGCACAAATGCAATGCACAAATCTCACATAGCTGCATTGCCCACGTTTCTCAAAAATGAACCTCAGCTTGGAGGAGAAATTTGGTTTTGGGAAACACAAAAGACAGACATGCTGTGCCATGCTGGGAAGACAAATGAAAGCACAAATAAAATCAATATAATTTATGGTTTTATACTGGATCTTAAGTGTTCTCAAGTTCGGTGCTTTCAGTGTGTGCATGCAGCACTGCAGATATTCTGCCAGGTTTTTTTTTTTTTTTGGAGTAGTTAGGATCCTCAATGTCTGTCCCAATAATACCTCAGAGTACCTCAGGGTATTTCTTCACAGCCTCCGTTCAAGTTACAGGGTATTAGCTGGAGATGCTGACAGACTTGGGTTTGCACTAACAGATGTGCTATGAACAGCAGCAGTGTCAAGGTGGACATGCAGTCCTGTTTTTTATGCCAGTCAAGGACCTTGGACTGACCATGGACAATGACTCCCAGGAAGATAACGAAAAAGTCCATCATCATAATCTGCACAACAACAAACATGTGCTGCTTATGGGGGAAAAAAAATAAAAATCCAAGACCTAGAAAATGGGAAGATAACCATCAAAAGAAAAAACATCCACAGAAATGTTCACTATTTCTTGTAGGCTTCTTTATTTTTAACTCTTTCTTTAACTCTTTTATCAGGGACAGAGAAAACAGGTAACATTTCAGAAGTCCAAAGAGGTTAAAGAAAGAGAAAAAAACAACGAAAACAAACAGAAAAACCCCCACACGCACAACAACGTCCCTTCCCACATACTGCCAAGTATGATTTTTTTTGGAGCCACATTAGTGATTTGGCTTTCCAAACACAAATCCCTCAAAGGTAAAATTAGTGTTTGTACAGGACTTCTAATGCTCTACATATTGTTCTGATACTTCTGACTGGAGAAACTTGGTGTTCCAGAAGGCTGTACTGGGGCAGTAACTAGAGGAGTACTTTTTCAAGACATCTCAGGACGCTGTCAAAGAAGCCTACCAGCCCAGGGAGAAGTAATACATTGCAACCTGCACAGTGAATGTTGACTCAGAAGACTGGTAGGAAGAGAAGCTTCATCAAACACACAAAAGGCTACACTGAATGTTTCACCGCTGAACTGTTTCATATACCAAAGTACATTCTTCTGCCAAAAATACATAAAACCATGGGTATTTTTTCCATGAGCTTTTACTGAAAGAGAAGTAATCTGCCTGGTAGAAGTAACAGCAAAATTTGTTCTCCCCCTTGCCCTCCCATGCTCCTGCCCCCCAGGATAGCTGAGATGTTTTAAATACTGCATTTTGGGTAGCAACATTCCAAATCTTTCAAATATTTGAAAGCAACATTCCCCTTTTGAAATACTTGGGGTTTTAATTACTATTTCTGCTAGGAGTACAGTAATTAACTGCTGCTTACCTACACTTAAATATGACATTCAGGAGGAGGAATCTGACAAAGCATACCTCGATATTGTAGGGAATGACCACATAGCATAATTTGGCAAACTCACACTTTATCTGTCTCTTTGCCCACACAGAATTGCCCAAGGACACAAGCATCCTTAGCACAAAAACCCACTGTGGTAGAAAATATCCAGCATACTAAAATCCCAACCTAACTGCATACAGAATTGCATGGAAAAATCTTACTCTAAATACACACCTACCATTACAGTAGCAAATCACATCTGGCAAATAAAGAGAATGGCACTTGTCTTGAAAATTGCCTCTCCACAGTGAGCTATGGAAATACATTTTATTTCACAAAGTGAAAGTGCTGAACAGCAATCCAATAAGCAGACACCACAATTTTTCAAAATATAAATTAAAAAAAAAAGATAGCTGATTACTGATAATCTTAAATATTTAAAGAAACCCATTCACAAAGCCAAAACTTGCTCTTTAGTGGTTAAACTACCAAAGGAATTTTGGCACATAGTCTTTTTACAAATTAAGTATTGTTTTACACGTCCCAAATCTGTTAGTCATAAACATTAGCAGAGGAATACAAATCACAACTTTTTAATAACCCTGCAGTAATTCTGAACTTGTTCATCTGAACTTATTTAGCTTGTTTTTCCTTCATGACTGGATAAAGCAGACTGCAGTGCCAGGTCTTGGCTCCATCAGTTGCTCATTAAACAAGATCTGGAATTTAGCATTGGATTGAATACACATGGGAACTCATGTGAAGCTGCTCGTATATCACTGATAGCTCCGTTGCTAACACAGAGTTTATCCAAGACCGTACATTTTTCGTTGACTTGAACAAAGCTGTTCACCATCCTCTGTTTTTGACGTCAGTGGACAACTACCCACTAACAGTATCTGTCACTACAAAATGCTTGGAATTTCCTCACTTATAAAAGCTGGAAAGTTTCAAGTACAGACCTTTCATTAAAAAACAAAACAAAACAAAACATTATTAGATTTTTCAAGATAAGAATATTTTATGAATATTAGGAGAAGACATTTTCATGCTAACTGAATATTTTTTCCAGTAATTTTTCAGACATAAACAACATCACTGACTGTAAGGAATGGATGTTTAAAAACAGTTTTCCTATTCTGTTGCTAAAAGCTGTGGACTCAAATGTATGCTAATTCCTCAACATGGAAGCACCACAGCGAGGTGATTCAGATTTTTCCCATTAACTGGACACCATAGTTATTCCAGTAGGATCTAAGTTGGATGGCAACCATTATTTAGGAAAAATGTAGAAAAACACACCACAAGCACAAACGGGGCTGTTCACTTTCCCTGCCTCTTTTCTACAACTCCTTTATTCTTACAAGCCCATATTGGAAAAAGTCACCCTGGTGGAGACTCCCTGCAGAGCACAGAATGACCTCCTGAAAACAACATGCAGTGCTCCTTTTGGGTGAGCTGCTGGGGTGTGAGGCAGGAGCACAACAACTGGCTGGACGTGCCCAGTTCAGACACACATCTGGTCAGGGAGACGTATTCTACCCCGATGGAGGCTTCTGTGCCGGCAGCAACGCATTTCAACCTTGATCTAAAAACCTAGCTGCTGCTTTGCAAACACACTGCTCGCTTCTGACCCTTCTGATTTGGCTGAAAGCAAACAAATGTATCAACAAACCCCCGCACCTCATTGGTACAATACAGTGGAAATTCCCCTTATTCAGCGTGTCAAGACACCATCAGCTATTAGTCCAGAGACAGCCAGTCGTGTTTAAAAATCCAGTTTTAATCTTCTACAGAACTCTGTATCTACAATCTTGAAGCTCCCATCTTCCTGTCTTGCCATTCTTTTCTCCATGGAAACCCCCTTTTATAGAGAGAAGGTTTTTCATTTTTGTTTTTCAGGGTACTCATACTTTTTATATGGCATTTATATAATGCATGTATCCATGCCACAGTTATAAAAATAAGCATGTCTGTCTCACCGTAAAAGTGTGATCGTGTTACTGTGTTTATTAGACATAGCTCACATCCGAAATACTGGGTATCTGTTGCTTCAGGTGGTTATGGCAAATCACAGAAATGACATAAATGACCGATTCTCCTCTTGGAATCAAAGCGTTTTTCCAATTACATCATCCACCTATGAAGGAACATCACTATTCATTGATTAGATTACCAAGAAGTCGTATTATCTTGATTTTCTATATGAAAAGTGAGCAAACTCAAATAATATGAATTTCTTAATCTCTTCACTTCTAGAGATATAAAATAGCATATACCTGAGCAGCTCTAAAGATACAATTTTCTAGCTTTCCATGAGGGGACGGACAAAAGAAAAATAATTTATTATTTCTAAGAAAAAAAGGAGAAAACTCCTAAGGACTACTCTGTCAAGAAAAGGCAAAGCAAAAGAAGCATTAAAGAAATTATATTAAAAGCTTGCTAGGGACCACTTTCAGCTCATAGAAAGTATGTGTATTTCTGTTCTCAAAAGGCAAAACACCTCTTTCGAAGTGATTACACTAGGAAGGGTATATCTTAGCAAAACAAAAAATAAATTCTTGCAGAAAACCTGCTGCTGCTTCAGCTGCTTCTGAAAGGAACTTCGATTTTCACAACTGCATGATCTCTGAGAAGCAATTCCAAGCAGATGATACGATCTGATCTTTGGCTCCAAGGCCATTCCCATATGTACTTTAGAAATAGTGCCCACACTGGCTTTACAGCTCTGAAGTTTTGTAGAATTTTATCTTCTGAGTGAGCCTTGTCCCTCTTATCAGGGTTCTCCCACTCCGCTATTGTTACATTCTTTCTTTGAAGATGTTAAGGCAGAGCCAACATCTTTCCAATGAGAGGGATCTGACTGGTGATCTCCCCCACTTCCCCCTTTTCCATATGTTTGAATATTTATATGGGTATATATATTTATAAGTGCCCAGATATCACCAGAGGAAGATGGCGAACACTGCTCAGCTGGACAAAACCGATCTATCAAGCATTCAAAGAAGCTGCCTCTCTGTGGAGTAACCAGAGAAATTGCATATATGTAAAAGATGTTCTATACATGTCTTTCCTTAACTTGTATTTGTATTTGACACTTATGGAATGAGAAAATTTAAAAGGATATAGATGCTTTCCCTACAGAGGAGCAGGAGATCGTTTCTGCATTTCATTAATATGCGAAGTCTACATCCTACTTTCATATGATTTTTCTTATGATACGGAGGTACTCTGTAAATGTTCTTAAATGCTTCCCTTGCCTGGTGAGAGCAACAGTGATAAAAAGTGTCTATCTTCATTAAATGGAAGCCAAACGCTCTAACAGGAGCCATGCTAGCTCAAAACACCTATTTCATGTTAGCTCCCTGAGTTGCTCCTGTTGTTTCCCACCCAGATGATGTAAGACAGCGTGTTAGGCAAGACAATGCAAAAATCACAGTAACATACCCATTTATCATAAATGCTGTTGTTGAGTCAACAAAACAGCCTACAGCATACCCAGGATAATTCTAAAGTAGAGTACTACCTGAATCCACAAAACCAGATTGCTTGTTGTACATAAATTTCTTCAGAGCTTGTTGCACTTTTCTACAACAACTTCCACCACTGACCTACATTAAAGGACTTGAGATACAAGGTTTCATCCCTGTACATCAGCTGATCTGCAGCAATGTTTTGTATGAGTTGTTCTTCTTGGCAGCAAGTAATTCCAAGTCTTTTAAACCTCCTTCACTGAGGAGAGACTGAATTTAGCGTTATGCAAACAGAAATGAGAAGTCCACATAAAACACTTTCTCCAGGCACTGGAACACTCAAAGCTGAGTAATTATGACTCCCCGTGGTTTCACAGGTTAAGAGAAACTAAAGAACAACTTTGAAGTTGCTCGTTGATGTCACAGATTTAAGTGTTTTATGTACTTGCCATACCAAGTTCCTAAAATAAACTGTCTCAGAGAAGTTGCATGGGGAATAGCGGCTATCTAGCCAAGGATCTTGTTTTCTGCAGTGTTTTCAGGCAGTGTAAGAACAGAACAGAGTGGCTATGTCCCCTTCATATTGCCCCTGCCTCCAGTAATTAGCACCACATGAACCTCCTGAACTTGAGGCTTCATACCAGACATTCACATTCAATAGGTATGGATCGATCTCTGAGCCTGTCCAAATCAAACGTGATCTGTGGTTTATACTGCTACTGCCAAGAACTCTATTAATATCACATACTTCTGGTAGTTTAACTTCAGAAATACATGAAAAACATTTCAAAGTTGTTAAACTTTGGCAAGGAAAAGAATTTTAATCAGCACCATTTTCTTCAGGTCAGTTTATCTTGAGTATTAACTAGTAGGCACATCTAGGAGCAGAAGACAGGACTATCTAAGGGAAACTGTCTATCTCCAAGCCTTGCAGCGTCAGCAGTCAAATAAATCCTGAAATCTCTACAAATACCAACTCTTATTATTTTCTGTTAGGTATGGTAAGTTATTTCTATAATTTTTACAATGAAACAAACAGGAAAAAAAAAACCCAAACGGGCAAGTTGAAGCCATAAGATCACCACCAGTGGAAGAGTGAAAGCCTTTGTTTTCACTCTCTCATGTCTTTGCAAGCAGTCTTTACTTTTTGCTGGATACGTATTTCTGCAAAGTGAATAAAGACTTAGTAATCAATTTAATTAAACTCAATAATAATCTTTTTCTTTTCCAGGTGTTAAAAACACTTAATGATTCAGATTCAGCTCGTAAAAAATTATGAGGTGTTCATTTAAAACCTTAATCCAAGAAGTTGCTCAGGTACCGTAAAGACAACCAAAGGCATGCCTACACAGGCAGGGGCAGGCAGGGCTGGGTTCTTTTGCCTGTTTTGTTCCTGGCTGGCCAGACACAAACCAGCTCCAGCCCAAAACACACAATCATTTTCATGTGATGGGTCCAAGCTAATAGGTCTTTTTTCGATACAACACTGCAATAATACTTCCATATAGCCACAAGATCAGAGCAGGCTCCTGTCAGATGTCTAAGTGGAGAGGCAGCTGAGCTCTGTCCTCCACCACACATGCTGGTTTGAAAGCTTTAATCAGTTTATGGGGGTTGCTTTCACTATAGCAAGTGACAATTCTCACATCAAATCCATTGCTTTCAAGACTGTAAATATGTACCTTAAGACATAAGACCTGAAGAAATTCGTATCTAGTAATAAAGAAATCTGGGTTCAGTCTTGCTAATTCTGCCCGGACACAAAGCTCCTGTGAAATCTGGTGGGACCATTCTGATGAGGAATGTCCACTGCACAGTGGTAACATTCCTATAACCAGCCCCTGTCAATATTTTATTTTTTAAAAAAAATTGCTTATACTGAAGTGCTGAACTTTCATGGGATTCTGTATGCAAACAAATACCAACAAGTTTATCAGCACTTCTCTAAACACAGCTTCCTAAAGTACTTAATGCAAGTCTATTGCTAGAGATGTTTCACATACCAAGTTGAGCACTGAGTTCACAGCACATACAAGAACAGTTACAAAAGCAAAGGCTAATTTTACAAAGGCTCCAAAATGATGTGTTCAATTTTTGACATGAATAATCACCTCCAGGAGCCAGCAGCCTGTGCGTCTACATCTTACTTACTTGGTTGCCTGGTCAGAGAGCAAAGTCAGAATGTAATTCTGGGGTTTTATTTTAAAGGTAATGGGAAATTTTGCTCTCAGGACACTACAGCACCAGAAGCAGACCACTTACAAAACACCCCATCTCATCCCATTCTGTCTTATCATACAAATGTCTCAAAATACAGGACAACGATGTACAGTATGTCCCAAAACTATGCAGGTAATTCAACAATTGCCTCCCCTTGCATCTACTTTTTTTTGGGTCCCTTTTGCTTCTGACTGATATTACTAAGATACATAAGATGTTAATAAGATACATAAATATGCTTATTTCACCATGTCAGGGTTAGATTTAGTTAATTTGTTTTTTCACTAGTCACACATTTGAATTGACAGACAAGCGTTTTAACAGAAACAGCATTTGTTTTTAACAACTGAAGTACAAATTCAATGCAGAGTAACAAGAACTACATTTCAGCATTCAGAGCTCTCAAGTAAGAGCTTAAGAGAATAGAAGCTTGGAACTGCGATAGAGGAAACTTCCACTAAGTGTACACGTCCAATTTCCAATTAATGTAAACTAAAAGTGCCAAATTATAATCTAAAACAAAAACATCCCTCATTCTCTCCCCTCCCTGCCTCCAGTAGTTTAACAGTATCCAGCCCAACTCCTTTTGAAATTGGTTGAGTAAACAAAGAGACAACTGACAGTAAGATAATTTCAAGAAGATAGAAAATAGGACTAGAGATGAGGTATAATGCAGTTTTGCCACAATTAACTGATGTATTTATAAAGTGCCTTGAGAAACAAATAGGTAAGGAAGGCAACTCTGACAATGCAGATGTATCTTCAGTCCAAACATTATAGTCTCATGAAATAACCCTTTGCCTACATGAGAAGCACATCTTACTAAAAAAAAAAAACCAAACCAAAACAAACAAACAATTTAAAAAAGCAAATAAAAGGCAGAATTTCTGGGAAGACAGACAGCTAGCTATGAAGCTTTCTAAAGAAATCTCAGTTTACATACATATAGAAATGAGCTTTGTGTCCAGAACATCTTAAAATTTAAACAAATGAGAAGACTACACTAGTACAGTTGCAGATGTCTGTAGTCTGGAAAGGATCGTATCAGTGCAGATTTACATCTTCCCAGAGCAGACATGAAACAAGCTGGAGCAGTCCGAGACTTACACATGCTAAGCATTCTACAGTAACAGCTCAGGAAAAGAAAAAAGAAGGAAAAAAAGAGAAAAGTTGAATCACACCCTAATTAAAACAGTTTTTCTGGTACGAAAATCTTCACGTAGGTTAAGGTCTACACAGAAGGATACAGCCGCACAAATGCAATGCCTTGTGGTTCGAAAACGACAGAGGAAACTTGATCAGAAAAATGGAACTAAGTTTGTAGAAGAGAGAAACAAGAAGAAAACAGGCAAACAAAACCAAATATAAAGCATGAAAAAAGCTTGCAAAGGAAAAGAAAAATGAGAACAAAACCAGCAGTGAATTAAAATCGTATCAGACTAGGACTTAATCAATACTGAACTGCTACCAATTTTCCCTTTGCTACTGACCTATTTGCTTTCCCTTTGCTACAGATCTATTTACATCTAGACTATCAATAGTTGTACCTGTAGCCATAATAAACCCCAAATAAAATATCTTCCCTTAGTTTTTGAACTGCCTCCAAAAAGAGTTAAAAACATTTTAGAAGCAAAAGATTACAAATTGGAGAACTCAGAAAAGATTTGCAGCTATCAATGAAGAGAAAAACCAGATACAGACCTTTGCAAAACAGGAAAAAGTATTTTGCAAAAGGATATGGTCAAACACTAGAGACAACTGGAGGCTAAAACTCAGGTAATGAATGCTGAAATACATTAGAAAAATATTTCCTCTTTTATAATTTTGGTGGAGGGTAGTAAAAAGAGGTGTAATGTTCCCACTTCATAGTTCCCCAAAATTTTTATGAAGAGTAGTCCTTCCAAGCTAGAGCCACCACCAACCAGCTGTTTTACTAGAAATCTCATCCCTTTTTGCTACTCCTCAAAATTCAGGTAAATAATCCAATTCAGAAAATAATCACAAATGCAGACCAAACATTTTGAAGAATTCCAGAAAAGGGCTGCGCTGAAGAGGGACTCAGAGAACTGAAGACTGAATGCTGTACAGTTAATACAGACTTTTCCACTGAAATATTATACCCATGCTCACAACAACAGATGAGCATTCCTGAACTACTTTGCTACCAGAAAGTATGCACTTTATTGGCCTTATCATTGATAAGACATTGCTCAGGCCTTTCTAGCGCTCTAAACACGAAAATATTAAGTGAAAACACAAGTGAAGCCCTGAGCAACACTAGAGGCATTATGATATACATTTAGTTGTTATCTGAGCTGTCTTTAAGGTATCTGTCAAAGCCTCTCAAGCTGCCAGAGACAGATGACCACAAGAATGCCCTGCTCTCCTGTTACCCCCCAAGGTTCTTCCCACAACAGTGCAGCCAGCACTCTATCGACTCCTCTTCATTCTGCAGTGCTACAGCAAGTGTGGCCCCTTCTTCTTACTCACCACGGGGGATAGATGTGGATGACATCCTGTGGTCTGCTCTTCAGGTGAGCTGCTGTCTCTCTTGTAAAGAGGACTTTGAGTATTGGTTCCTCTGCATTGATGACAGCATCCTCGGGTGAAAGCGTAACAGGAGACTGTTCCAGCTGCTGGCAGATGGCAACTTGTATTGTGCACTCCTCAAATATTTCTAAGATCTTCACAATTAAAACACCAGATTTATCTGGAAAGAAAATTAAAATTAAAAATAAAAATGCAAAGTCTGGATGAGGAGGAAAAAAAGAAGTTCTGGCACTCTAAAGATGGGCATCCCTCTGTGCTCTGCACATCTGTCTGACTGTGATAAATCCACACATGAGTAGAATACACAGCCTTATCAAAAGACCTGAGTTAAGCTTCTGCAGCAATTTTTGTTTTCTTTATAGATACTAATAATTGTAAAGAAAAAATCCCACCTGCACTTCTTCCAAATACCAATGAAAACACAAACTCCCTACAAC
Organism: Oreocharis arfaki; assembly: GCA_013398015.1. Classification (NCBI taxonomy): domain Eukaryota; kingdom Metazoa; phylum Chordata; class Aves; order Passeriformes; family Paramythiidae; genus Oreocharis; species Oreocharis arfaki. The sequence continues at coordinate 721,751 of VZRR01012241.1, forward strand.
AAGCCCTCTCTCACCACACCTGAACTTTTAAGTCCTGCAACTCAATGACTTTGTTCAGTCTTTTTTATTAGATACCGCAAAAAATGCATTTATTTACAAACAGAATAATCAAACATTGTGTTAAAAGTGAAGCTGTGTCTGCTCTCCTTGACCTTTCTCAAAGCAGCAGCTGTCAGGAACAAAGTTAGAAGTACAAAGCATCTAAAAGCTGATGATTCACATTCAGGGACAAATGCGGAGAACGAAGGAGTAAGATGCACTGCCTAAAAATAATTATTGCAAAACAGATCATCCATTTTATCAGTAGGTAGTCAGGGTAGTCAGAAGGCTCTCGTTTTAAAGCAACATGAACAGATACAAGCATCCCCACAGATCAATTCTAAGCGCTTTTGTCTCTGCTGAAACAACTTTACACTGAAATGAAATGAAATTACTCCTTGGTCCCTTTGCAGTCTGCACAGGGCAACAGCTACTCAGGAAGACCTCAGTCTGAGTTCTAAGATCACGTAAGATTTATTCTCATTCTCACCTAGCCTTACTCAGATCTGCACTCCAGTCACTGAGGGGAGAATAGCTGTTACCCTGCCGAACACTACAAGCATTCAGCGGGGCAAGACAGGGTCCCAGAGGACAAGGGCAGCACAGCCCCAGTTCTACCCTTTCTGATTTACAAGTTGCATTGGAAAAAACACAACATCCCAAGAAAAACAGCTGATATAAATTATTGTCTTTCCACAGCAAAGAAGAAACAGGGTAGGAATAGTGAACGTGATACTGGAACTTAACAGCAGAGCTGTACTAGTTATTTGTTTGTTTATTTTAAGGCTCATTTCACAACTGTGAATGTTTTTCCTTTGGAAAATAAATCAAAATATTTTAGTTTGAGTTTATGAGAAACTTAACAAAAAATTAAAGCAACCCTCAAGAAGCCCAAACCAAAGAAACTCGGCCCTAAAAACCTTTCAAATGTATTCAATAAAGTTGAATTCTACAAAAATAAAACAAAAAATTCTGTCCCTGTCTTTATTAAATTTCATACTGAAACTGAAATAAAGCAATTTGGAAATATAAAACTAAATTGTTCTCAAAACCACTTTCATGTGAACCAATTTTTCACCACATGCAACATGCTCCTGCAAAGCATTCTGCTTCCCCTGAACTGGTATTTTCCAGCAGCGTAAAGGGTTCCGCCAGACAGTCTGACACAAGATGCACATGAGCCACTTCTGTCCAAGCCATTACAGCTTGACCTCCTTTTCCAGATCCGAGAAGTAGGAGAATCAACCCTTTCTGCCAAGTCCTTTGAAACTGACTGATGAAGAGAGATGGTTGTCACTGCTGCTGCTCCTCACGGCTGTCACCTTCTCAGAGAAAGCTGTAACATCACAGTGCCACTCCAGATACTCACTACACTGTGTTAGTGTCTGCTTATGTGAAAATTCTGACAAGGGTGAGCACTGACTAGTTTTCTATGCCTGAAGGGAAGGGCTTAGAATATTCACACTTGAATTCTGTTTTGCCTGACTAGCTGCAGTTGTGGTTCTCTGTCAACCCCAAGTCATTTGGCACGCATAAACAAATTCTCCTGACCACAAAAATTCTCATCCTTTAAAGTAAGTAAGCATTTACCTCTTCCCTCTAGACATACTGCACAATTCACATTTGCATCCACTTTAAAAGCCAAGTCACAAAAAAATCAGTTTCAATTTTCAAACGCACCAGGTTTATTAAAAAAAAAAAAAAGAATTAAGACAGCTTGAGAGAGACTGCTCATTACTTCTGAACTACACATTTCTTACATGCAGAATTTTACCACAATTCTTACTAGTCAGCAGCTCATATGTTATTCTGCTGATACAGTTGAAGAGAATGAACGATGGCCTAATAATATTTTTCTTTTAAATACCTCTGACTGTAAAACAGTTAAAAACACTAGGTAAATCAAGAACTATATCTGTATGAAAGTTTCTAAAAGACATTGGAGTAAAAGATACCCTACCAAGATACCAGAGTCTCTCGCAAGCCTAAAGTCGGTGGAAACGCTGGGAGCTGATACTAAATGAAGCAGAATGCTTCCACACTAAAAGCATCTCAATTTCGACAAGTAGCCGAGTCTCACACTTGGCACACATGCACATTCTACAGAACCACAATCTATTTGTTTATTTAGATGCACAGAGATAGTTTAGTTTAATTACTCTGAAATTATTATTACTGCTGATGATAGTGTTCTCTTGAACAACATGGAAAAGCACTTTGGATTGCTGGCACATGATGAAACACCAAAGTTCAGAATGTAGCTTCAGTTTTAATACATTTGGCTCTTGTATTGTTATGTCAATCAAAAATAAATCAAACATACGTAGCAGCATACTGAAGGGCAAATTTGTGGGTGAGGAGACAGGCTGGATCACTGCAAATTCTATGGTTTCCAGAGTTTACTTGCTTGTTTATCCATGCGAAAAGCTCACTTTAAAGTTTTCCAGTGTTCTCCCTCACCTTGGGATTACTTATATAAATTCCCACTTGCTTGTTGAAGTTACCATTCACTTACTTTCATTTGCAAAGCAGAATTACAGCCCAAGAAATGCAAACACACAGATGTGCATGTTTCATGGCAATACCTAGCCATCTTAAATAAGGAAGAATACCTTACAATGCCATGCATTTTAAAAGGTCCAATCAGTAACTGTGCTGCAACTGTGCCCATTCCTACACTGCAAATATCTTCACTTCACATCTTGCTGCCCAGAACACTCATGGATTTCTTTCTTCAGGGTTAGTTTCTAGGAAAATTAATGAGCTAATCTAGCTAACTGCAAAGCCACTTCAGTTTACTTACTTGAAGATAACCTTTATTCTCCCACTGACAGACAAGCACACACACACACTCTCACAGAGAGTGAGGATATAGCTGCCTGGATGCATTTAGAAATCTTCCATGAAGCAGCAATCAGCAATTCGAGGACTGCTTAACAATGGCTCATAGAATATCTCAACTTGAAATGGACCCATAAGGATCTTCAAGTCCTACTCCATACATGATCACCTAACTCTAAAATCATACAATAAATGCTCCTTGAAATGACAGGTGTGGGGAGCCTGTTCTAGTGATCGACCATGCTTTCAGTGAAGGACCTTCTCCAGATATTAAGTCTGGTTCCAGATGCCCCTGCAACAGTGAAATGCTTGAGGGAGATAAAGATGGAAACCCAGATCAGCCTGATCAGTGTGAGACACAGGTGCATTTCTCAGCAAAGCCCTGGTTGCTCTGAGCTCGGGTGACAGAGGGCTGCCGCAGCTCACTGGCCCTGGAACACAGCCTAACACGGACAGCTGCCCCTTCCAGCATCTCTTGATAGCCTTCACAGGGTCAGCTGGACAGTCAGAGAAAACATCCACTGACACAGGACCAAGGATCACTTGAAATATCTGGCCCCATGAGTATAAACAGAGGGTTTATTCATCCCAGGGGCATGAAGTGTAACTCAATCACTGATACACAAGGCTTAAGGTGCCACAAAGAAAGCCAGAAAGGCACTGATAAATCTGGCTGAGCACAAATTTTGCAGAGGTATTTGAGATGTACAACATGTGTCCTCTAAAGAACACCATCTGAAAGGAGGGGATCAGCCACTAAGGCCTGTAACACTCTCTCACTTCTCACAGAATTTTCCGTAAGAAGAGAAACCTTCACAAAGACATGCAGTAACGTGCTGGCTACTGAGGCAACATACTGGTCACAGAAAGGACAGTGTACAAGAAAATTCAGGTACCAGTCAGGAGCTAGGTTAGTCACATCCCCCTTTGCAGAACACCACTGTGATAAATGCTACCCACTGAAAGGCAACAGACAGAAAACATCGCTAGATGGACCATGATAAAACAAATTAGTTCCTCCACACTTTCCAAGTGGTCCAGAAGGAGGGAAATCCACGAGAGAGACTGACTGGTGGGAGGAATAAGCCAATTAAGCAGGGAAGCATCTCTGGTGAAACCTTGCTATGATTGGTAAGAGCCTCCCTCACGTCCCAGAGAAGAAACAAGAAGCTCTGACAAAGATGAAGAAATCCTGATCTAAACCTAGGCAAATGCAACATCAACCCCTCACTGCTACTGTTAGCAGAACCTTTGAAAACACACAGAAAGGTCTTTTTGGCAACAGTAGTAATGGAACAAACCTGGCAATGACCTTAGGCATAATTTCCAAAAAAGCCTGATGCTCCATAACTGTGTGATCAAAACAGGTCTATATTGTATGCGTGGGTTCAGAAAAACAACCAGTAAAGTTTTGGTAGGAGAAGAACTTTTATTTAGAACTACTAAGAACACAGACAATAACTCTGGTTTAGAAAGTCCCTGAGTCAGAGGTCTGTGGGAGGCAATTGGGAGAATACTTTGGGAAAATATCATCAAGGCTCAAGCCCATTATCACTTTTTCTAGGCATTTTGGTAGCTCTTGTCACTGCCAGAAACAGGATCCCAAGCTAGAGGCACTTAGGTTTAACCACCTAACAGATGCGCTCTGACATACATAGTTAATGATTTAATTCCAGGTGTCCTCTGGGATGTTGGTCTCTCACTCCAATTTGCAACCCAGGCATGAAGTAGCTCAAAGCACAAAGATAATTCCAGTGCCTGGGAGATGAACAAACAAATTTCACATGGAATGTATCAGTTTCCTTGGGTATTTATTTTAATTTTTGTTTCTTTCTTTAGTACACAGGGTGATGCTGCCCTTCAGTCATATACCATGTCATATACCAGGACATCAAAATGTGTTTTGACGCACTACTTTGCAGATGTTCTGCATTTACTCTGAATTCCAGGAGGGTTAAAAAGAAACAAAAAGAAGAGGGGAAAAAAAAAAAAGCAAAAAAAAGCTTCCCATTCCTTTGGAGATCACAGACCCTGAGGTCTTGAGCCTTTTGAAGACTTCAGATGACTCTACAGTCTCTGGCAGACGGAATGCTCTTAATCTTCAGACCAACATAGTGTCTTCACAGCAGACACATATATTTAAGCCACATCAACACTGAATGTACATGGTCACAGAGGATGCACTGGCCATGCCAAGGGCAGCCTAGGAGGGAGGCTAAGAAGAAAGCCAGCCTGCTTTGACTCTCAACAACCAAAACCAGTTGAGAGACGAGAAAGGAAAAAAACATCGAGGAGGACAATTTCAAAAAAACAAATGTTCAGACATTCTGGCTTCAGCGCCTGAAATACAGCTCTAAAGTTTGTTTTAATAACTCTGTAACTACCAATAAGGAAGACAAATGAGGAGGAAAATATAGAAATGATGATCTCTTGGGAGCCACATATTTTATGTTTCTCCAGCGACACAGTGACAGGAAGCTGAACACAGTGCAAGGAGAGGATCCATGGCGCTTGATGTATGGAAATGCATCAAATGTCGATCTCAGTAAGACCACGTGCAGTTTCACCTCAGTCCAGCGAATTTTGCTCAAATGCTACTGTTCAGCTGTTCCAAAAGAGCACCTGTAGCCTTAAATTGAAAGCTCTCAAAGGGAACAAACTCTCTTTAGAGCCAGCCAATAGAACTCCAGCAGCAGAGCAATCTCTACAAGGCCTATAGAGTGAGACAAAATGCTTCGGGACATCCAACTGAATTCTGCAGGGTTTGAATGTGTTAGCTGGGATAGCCAGTGCACCTCCACACAGATCAGACCAGTAGAAGCTAACAGTAGCACCACCACATCAACAAGAGCAAAACAAAGCCACGTTTATGATAGCAGACACTCCTGAATTTTTCAATTTTCCATTCTTCCTGAAAATTTAAAAACCTTGCAATGTTGCAAGAATGCATCTCACCCACAGGGCTGAAGGATGTGATGTGCCCATCTGAATGTAACAATCACATGACACAAGGCCACAGTACCAATGCAGAAAACAGTGAACTGCAACAACACAGACGACATCTTAGAAACACAAGAGAAAACTGGAGCTTAGGAGAATGCCAAGCAGTGAATGGCTCTGCTCCATTGAGCATTCCAGAAAAAACCCCAGCTGATATGCAAGCAGGAAAGAGAACGGAGTGGAAATTATTACTATTGTGATAATGAAAAATCTACAGTAATAAGGACCATACACACACATCTGTAAGTATACATGTGAACTATCATGAAAAGCGAGACTGGCAAAATGAAACTCCTGAGCCACAAGACTTACCTCACAAGTCATATGGATAAAAGAGACCAAGCAAGCACGACAAGAGGCAAAAGGAAGACTATTTCAACACCTTCCTTTTAAATCAATTAAAAAATTACACTCAGGCAAGTAGAGCTTTCTGAGTAAAACCATGACAAACTCATAAGAAAAGGCAAGGGAGGAAGATGAGATTGCTTGAAGCCACATTAATATTTGAAAAACTGCTAACAAATATATGCTTTGTGCAAAAACAGTGAAGACAACTTGTATTTGTTCTTACCTGCTAAACAGTCACAATTCTTTATCTTAATGATATCTGAATGATATGGGGAAAGGACAGATGCTTTTAAGAAAAACAAATTACTGTTACTTTTCCTCAAAGAACCATCAAACAAATTGTATATATTAACTGCAGTTTAGAAGCAAATTTGTACTGTACCTGACATATGTAGTTGACATTTCTAAAAAACATGGCTGAGAAATTAAGCTATACTTTCTCTTAACTGCAAAATTCTTTAGAAATATGCACTACGCAAAATACAGGCGTTACAGTCGAGTCAAATTTCTACTAATCCTAGCTAAAAGCTTTTATAAAATAAACTTTCCCACTGAAAGTACAAAGAATTGTGGGCAATTAAAGTTGGGAATTGTACTCACTGCACAAAGAATGAAAATCACTTTCTGCCTTTGGTTCAGATGAACAGGTCAGATACACATTATGGAATTATAAAGGAAACAAAGAAAATTCTACTTTATGCCTTGTTTAATACAGCAAACTAGCAACACTCTTCCAAATTTGTCTCACTCAGTTATTTTTTCAAAGGCATTATTTCATCCCAACATCATTTAACTTCTAATTGTCAAAAGCGGTTCCAAAACTGCAGTTAGTAGACATCCTCCTGGGACATCACATACTATCTGCAGTGGAAGAATAGCCAACCACTTTCTGGTTCAAGCCACGAAGTTTTACTTTCATTCTCAAGCACAAAAAGCATAAAATGTCAAATTACAAGCATAAATCAAGACAAAAACATTATTTTGCTTGGCATCTCATTATTGCTCTTTCTCCCCTCTCATGCATAACTTGCAGGTGCAGGCATAACAAACTCAGCAAGCAGGTAAATACCAAGCAGACCTTTGTAATCTGAAGTCAACCCTGAAAACCAGGTCTGGATTACAAGGTTTTCACAGCCTGCACAAAACCATCTGGTTGCTATTCTGATCTATACATGTTGTTATTCTTCCTGGGCTGGTAACTTCTGAAGCCATTCAAGAAGATTTTTCTCAGGAACACACCAAGTCTCTCGTAGGCATGATGGCTTCTTGCCACATTTTTATTAATTTTTAAAAGGCTGCTGAATTTGGCTTTGCTTTAAACACTACACATTCTTTATAAGAACATACGTAAGCTACTTAAAGAGACTATGCATGACATTGTTGTTTCTCATAGGAAAACAAGAACAATACAAAGAATTCTTACTTGAAGAAGACAAGTTTGCATTTGATTTTTTTCCTTTCCAATGCTGTAACGAGTTCAGCTGGCTAGGAAAAAAAAATTTGGCCACTTGCCACGTTTCTAATTTATAGCATTAATTCTTAAGTAATAAAACTATCAAGAATTAAGAAAAAAAGCCACAACTAGCAAATCTCAGACTTCCGTGTTTTTAGAAGAATTTCACATAGCAAAGGAAACCCTATTAAGGGCTACCCATGTTTTCTTCATCATGTACAGGTTTCATGGCATTCAAGCTCCTAAAATCCTTTCTTCCCATCATCATAACTAGTCACTGAAAACTGGAAGAGGAGGAGTTATTGTTTATATCCTCTTCTGTAAGGCTTTCAGCCTTCCTGAAAACGTGGTGTTACATGCGAAGCCCTGTCCTCTCCAGGGCTTTGCCCTCCTTCCCTCATGCATGTGTTCCACTTGCCTCAGCAAACTGAAAATTTGTTGCCCCTTGAAGACCACTCCTCCCTCAGAAGAAGGAGCAGTTTGGAAGGAAAGATCAACGGTTTTGCTTTATTGTCAGTTCACTACTCAAATTCAGTTGTAACACAATCGTGAATCTTAACCTTGGGTCAACAAATAGCAAATCTTGCTTCAGATTACAAATGCTAGAGAATAAAATGTTTCTGCATTTAAGATAAAGAACTGATCGATGCTAGCTGCAAGACAAAGAAAACTACTAGAAGGGAGGATGTATAGAAAGCAAAATTTCAGAAGTTACAGTAGGAATCTACATGAGTTTGCTTTAAATATTATTAGTGTCCCCTCCTATAGACAGGAAGGTTGTCTGAATGTAACTCAGAAAACCACTGTTTTTTCTTCCAGCAGATGTTGACAGGAAAAAGGTTTGGGTTTTTGTTGTGGGTTTGTTTTTTTTTTTCTCTCTCTCTCTTTCAGCTGTCCAGATCTCCTCTTTGCCCAAACAGGAAACTTCATGGGGAAGTTGCAGCACTGCATACAGAAAAAAGCCTGCAAATGGTCGACAAGCCCTTTGCACAGAGTACCCTCAAACCATCAGCGTGGCTGATCAGAGACTTGCTGTTACGTGGCCTGCACCTCAGCCCCCCTTTTATGCCTTGTGAAAAACAGAAAACTTTGCATTTGTGACAGAGCCTGACATTCGCCTCCGTTAGAGCTGAACCACAGAAAGCATCCAACCAACGCTGTGTGGCACGGGCAAACTCAGATATTCCCTCTCTTCAGGCCTCTGCCTGGCATGGTTGCCTTGATTTAGAGAAGTGGGATTCCCAATGACCTTGCAGAAACCCATACCCTTATTAAGTGTCTATTCCAACACAGGGACCTGCTGTAGAATGTGATTCTGCCCCAAAATCGTCAAAATCTGAGAAAGCACAAAGGTTTCTTCTACCCTGCAGATTGAGTCGGCCAAAGTGAGACCCTGTGCACTGCATAAACACCAGAAACTGCGTGCTGGAAGGAGGTGCTCTCTTCTGGGCAGTGATTCATCCCAGTGACCAAGAGGCAGCCAAACCACAATGGTTACTTACAGAAAGGGGTCAGGGAGGTAACAGACAGGAATTTTTTAAAAAAGTAAAGCTAAAAACTAGGAGGGTTTGAACAATATGGACATGGACACAATCTAAAAGTAAGCAACAGGAAAATAAAGGCATAAAATTCTGAAATATGAAATGTCTAACGGGGATGACAGCCAGAACTTCTGGAAACATTTTTCCTTAAATCTCAAATGTAAGGAGTACTTCAAACCAATCTCATTTGAAATTGCTCCCCATCGCTTTAGCAATGAACTTCTGGTCTGCATGTCTACGGGATATCCAAAATGACGTGACAGCTCTCCCAGCAACTAAGTTACTTCAATCCTCCACAATAATCTTCAGGCTTCTTTAGTAACTCAAATGAGTTTGTTATTTGAGAAGTTCCTTCCTCTAATTCTGTGCTGAAGTCAGAAACAGTCCTGGAAACAACATGGCTTAGAAGTATTACTGGGCAAAACAGAGGGGAAACAAAATTCAAGATTCTCAGATTAGTGAGACACCCTTAACTTGAACCTAAAGAGATGAAAGCTGAAAGTGCCATGCATTTGCTGTGCTGACACTTCACATTCCTGACTAGAAGCAAAGAGAAGGTTATCTAGTTACATTACTAGAATTTCAACCATTCCCACCCATGTTCTCCAAACCAAACATCAGTTTCATTTTGGTGACATGAAACATTATGGCCATTCTAAGAATACAACTATCAACAATAAATTTCGCTCTAGATAAGAAAGTATCCCCAAAATATTATTGCAGCTATTTTGATGATTATTTTATAATCATTATACTTTGGAATAAGGATTGAGAATTGGAAGTGAAATTTAAGCTGTGAAGTTGAAGTGTATTCCTAAATTTATGGCATGTTCAGCATTTTTCAGAAATTTTAGCAAATGCTTACGGGGTAAATGAAACAGTAGTTTGTCCTAAAGACTTCTTGTACAATTTCGTTGTGATGGAAAAGGCATATCCCAGAAACAGTTCATCTTCTGCCAAAACTAAATCCTCTTAAAGACACTCATCAGAATTTTTTACACATACTTAAGAACAGAGCAAGGTATTTTCCCATAGCCTTTTTCTCATAAAATGCTAACGAATTCTGACTCATTTTCTGAAAGAAAGAAGAAGAATCAAAGAAAGGAATTCAGCCAGGGGCAGATGTTTAGCATGGAATATTTCAGTCTAGAAGCTGGTCTAACAAAATGATGAGCAGCCAAACACAAGGTTTTGTAATGACACTTGAAACCAGGACAGAAAGAATATTAGCATGTTAGCAATGCTGCAGGTCTGTTACTAAAAGCACAGCACATTAAAAATCTTCATTTTATTAAAAAGGCAAGCCTATTCAACGTCTATTTCTGTCCCATATTCGAGAAGCAGCAAGAGCATGCCCTCACACCATGTAAGAATGATGAAGTAATCTCCCATGGTTTTAAGTGAGCATGCCTGTATAATTTTCAACATAGCATTTCTGAAAAGAGCTGGCTAAAGACATCTCTGGTTCCCTGATGTCACTTTCTAGTGAGTATTCAGATACTGGTGAAATTCCACAAGACTGAAAGGATGTTGATAATGTGCTACTATTCAGGAAGGGCAAACTAAGTGGCTTACAATAACTGGAGAGCAGCTAGCCTGACATCAGATCTAGGCAAAGTGACTGGAAAAATAGCAAGGAATTAAGATTAGAAATACAACGTGCTATTCTGCATCGGTGGTGTTTTGAACACACAGCATGCAAATGGCCAAGGGATGGAAGCCCTCTAAAGCTCCAGTGAGAAACTGAGACCGAGCTTCAGCCAACAGTTTGGGTGTAACTTTAAATCATACAACCTTCTTATGAAAAATCAACCATTTTCACTATGAGTAATGCACCCTTTGAGTGGAATGCAAAAAAATTTTAACATTCTGAGAGCTAACTTTGTGAATTGCAGTTAAAGCTTTTTACCAGGGGAGAATTATAACTGAGTAACAGCAATTCCAGCAGAGCTTGCAAGTAAACACTCATGCTATTAAATGGTTTCATCAGTGACATAAAGGAACAGTGTGAATACCACAAACTCAAGCAAATCTGTGACTAAAAGAAGACAGCCTTGAGCTACACAGTGGTCTCAACTGCATGGTTAGCTGGACTACTCGAGTAAAATCAACCAGGATACAGTACAAATACTTCCCTATGTTTAGGCAGAAGAAACAGAAAGAGTAGCTGGAGAGTGGGAAACAGCATCTCAGAAAAAAATAGCTGTAGAGGTTATGAAATCGCACAGGACAATCAGTTCAAGGTGAAGTCCCAGCAGCATGCTGTGACCAAAGCCAAACCAGACTCAAACACTTATCACAGGCCTCAACTATCCAGGAGGCTGAGAAATGAACTGGACCCGGCCAATGATTTTAATGAGACTAAAACTGGAAAAATATATACTGAGTTGCTATCCTTGTTCTTAAGACCCTTCTGAAAAGTTCGAGAGGGTACAGCAAAAAGCCATGAAAGTCACTTGAACACTGATAAAAATGCATTAGAGACCCTTAAAGAGCTCAGTCTGTTTAGTTTATGAAAATCGTGAGGCAGCAGAGATTTTGCTATGCAAGTGCCAGAAAGGGAAAATGCCACATACTAAAGAGCTGTTTAAGGAAAAAACAAGAAACAAAAGAGGGGAACTGAAGCCAGACAAACTCAGATTTGGAAGAAAAACCACCTTTAAAAATTTGGGAGTAGAACTGGGGACAAATTCTCAAGGTAAATGATAGATTCACTTATCTGTGTGTTTTCAAATTAAGACTAGAGGACTTCCTGAAAAATAAATGCAAGTTAATATATGCCCAAAACCAAGCAGCCAGCTTAATATAGAATAAATGCTTGACATTTTGTAGACCGTAGTCACACACACAAAAGTTGATTAAAAAGCTTAACTACTTCTTTATACTTAAACTCTATGAATCCACTACCTCTCGAGAAACACTACTGAAAGGTGGTGCTAACAGTCATCAGTAACTAATTTGCATGACTCCCAGTGTTTCTTTTTAAGTGATGTGCCCACCACAGTTATGCTTCACACTCATTTCATAGTTGTGCTCTATTTGTTCACACTTAGTGTCATTCACAATTTCAGCACTTACCCATGAATTTTTATCCAGGTTTGTTTGCTGCCAAGAAGTGATCACAAAGCAAAAAGAACAAGTAAAGAGGAAAGGCTGATTATAAAGAAAGAAGAAAAAACAAACACCTAAAAAATCTGAACACCCATAAAATAAAACTTGCATTGTCCTACAACCTGCTGAAAACACCATTTCTCCATGTGATGCTGGAAACCAAGTAGTTGTGGAGAACTTAGATGGAGGCTACTTAAAATACATTCTTTACCTCATACATTCAAATGATGACTGAGTCGTCAGAAACCTTCATATCTACCAGAAATGCAATTAATAGCTCAGAAGACAATCAAGACAGCATTAAATCCCAGTCAGGAAAGACCAGCAAACAGTTTAAACTTCACTTTTACCCCTACTTGGGCCATAGATACATACATGTAGGTATAATACTTTCCCAGTGGTGTTGTGTAATGCTTCTTACCTGAGGGGGTTTTATCATCTGAAATACACTGATGCCTCCAAAAGCTAATGGCAGATCTTTCTCTGTTCTGCAGCCGACATAACCTCTCAGCTAGCCCGCCCCTGCAGAGAATAAAGGAATGCTCAGTTTTGCCAGGAACCAGTATTTGGTTTTGCCAAGTGACAAACCACAGATACATATGTGTATATATATATGTATGCTTTGACCCTTAGAGACAGAATCATACAGTAAAATTACATTTTTTAGATTAGTTCTCCCAATTTTGATTTTTCCAATGGAGTTACTCCCAACAAAACATACACCTAGGGTCAATACACACAATAAAACATTTTTGGTATCAGAGTGTCCAAAATCTTCATGTTTTCAGTCCTGTCTCCAGTACAAGGAGTGTAAAAAAAGGTTCCCAACTTTCCCTTGCACTTATGAACAGATCCTATTAGACACCAGAGACAGTTGCAAATTCAAAACAAACCAGTGTAACCACTAGTTATAACAGGTTGCGTTTTCTTTTCCCTCACAGATTTGTTTGTTGGCAAGGAGTGATCACAAAAATATTCTTTTACCCATACTTGACCCTATGATTCATTTCACAAGCTGGGTCAAGTGTGCAGTTTCAGTGGTCTGAACACTCTCCAAGACGAAATTAATTTAGCATTCTCAAGGTGAGGAGTAGAGGAGTGGCATCTAGCACAAATACACTTAAGGTAACACTAAAGCAATTCCTACCCTTGGATTGAAAGCCAGAAGACATAATTTCTCACTTTTAAGAACAAGAAGATGTATATGTTGGAAGCTGTCTTTGGGCTACTACAAAGAGCTTTGGACTACTGTGGGAGTGTTTGAGCATTTTTCTTTGGCTTCAAAGAAGTTATTTGCATAAAGACCTACTTCATTCTTTTGTTGCAGTGTAAAGTTTCTCCACAAGTACTACCAAATATATTAATAAAGACTTTTACTAAGGTGAAACGTGTCCTTGAGTTAAACTGGTTTAGGAATCAACAGAGATAGCATACAACCACCTTAAGACTATTTGTCCACATGAAGAAAATTTTGTGGCTTAGGAATAAAAGACAAATAGCTTGGTAAAGCTCACATAGTAAATGTGAAACTGGGAAGACACACACCTGTGGAAACTGAGAAGGAGCTAAAAAGGCTAAGCAAGACTTCAGGTGAGTTATAAAAAAATCTCTCTTTGGTTACCAGTTATTAAGCAGTTTCATCTACAGACAAGTCAACACATCACATAAAAAGTAGTTAGCAGTGTCAGCTGAATTTTTAATGAACAACTATATCCTTTGCAAAATTATAATTATCACAAGAATTATCAGATGCAATGGCTAAACATCTAAGTAGCAGATCACAGAATGAACTCTGAAATACAAGAGCCCCATTTAAGCCAAAATAACCTCTAGAAGTTTCGCAGTTTACATTGCTACATCTTTATGGCTGGTGTCAGGCAGAGAGGAGAGAACTCAGAGGAAGAAGAAAATCCCCAAAGCCTCAAAATAAAGAACCCAGATTTAACAAGCTATGAACCCACACTTAACAAGCTATGAACCCTGCTATATTAAGGGGGAAAATAAACAAAAATGTTCAGAAAATACAGGGCTCCAGTGAAGTTCCAGGTAAGCTTAACAACCTTGTTTAATCCTGGTTTCAACAAGGGCTTTAAGACAGAGAGGCAACTAATACGGAAGTGCAGTGGAAGCTTTGGTTCCAAGAGCAGCACAGTCAAGCACAAAACTTGATACAGGATAACCTACTCTGCTGATAACACTGTGTTCATCCACATTGCCCCCAAAACTTGAGCACTGAAGCATTACCACACCGCAACACTTGTGGGCAAGGCAGATCTACAAACTCCAACAAACTGCCCACCCAGTTTCTCTTCTTACCAGGGAACCATTCTCAGATGCAGTTGCAATTCAGCTTGGCTGGGGGGTCTACATGAGCCATGCTGGCATTGTAATTCAGCTTGGCTGGGTGGGCTACATAAGCCATGCTGGAATGGGCAGATGTCAGCTAAGCTTGGCTTAAAAACGCAGCAGTAAAATGCATTTTCAGATTGCTTGTTTTAAAGTCTTGCATGCATGAGTCTGCAGCTGAACTCTGTGGTCAGACTGCAGCAATACACCATACAGCTAGTAGCTCAAAAACTTGTTTTGCTGAAACAAAACCCTTCAACAGGTGTGTTCTCCTACTTCATTCACTCTACAGACACCAGGCAGAGAAATGTATTTTATTAGTTCAAACAATACAAGAAAGCCTTAAAGTACCTGCAGAAGAGAGCAGCTATGATTGGCTTACAGCCTAATTTCTCCCTTTTCTCCTGAACAGGGCTATGGTTGTGTCCAGTCAATCAGTTCCTACTCTTCTGCAAGCCCATTAAGAAAGCAAGTTTCTGGTTCTGTGGCTACTGCACACAACAGCAAGACATCATTCCTGTTTCAGGCCTGATACGACTGCCAGGAGGGTCTCACTGATGCTCAAAACTTCATCACTAATTCGCTGACCATATCTGTACTAGGATACCAGTTATTACAAAGGCCCATGAGAAGTAAAACTCTGACTTTCCCTAGCAGCCCTCAGTGCTAAGAAAGTACACTGATATGTATTAATCATCATCCTTCCATTCACGTGCCAAACGCAGCTAAAACTAGTTTAAACAGAAAACATCATAAAGCAATTTGCATCTACTTGGTTGCAGAACATAAAATATAACTAAGAATGCATTTATGAGAGGTTCTCAGCTGGTCATCGGAAATGTTGTTTTTATGCTGTTTCATACCTCATGAAATTAGAAAACGCAGTTCAAGGACATGCCATGCACAAAAGGAATTTGTATGGCCAGAGCAACAGTTGGTACTTTATGGTTTGCTTCTTTTAAAAAGGTAGAAACAAAGGACTTTAAACACCACTGCAACCCCGGAGGATCAACCCCCTTTTTAGGTCAATCACATAAAACAAAGAAAAATGTGCTTTCTGTTACACAAGCTGACAGATTTGCTGACAACAGCATTCGAAAACAACTCATTCCTTCCAACACAGAACAGGTGCCCACACTGTAAAATACTTGTGCATGTGCTGTGAGATACTGAGAACTATACAGAGTCAGAGCTGCTCCTGGCTGTGCATACGAGGTAAGCCAACATCTAGAGGGTGTGTGTACAAAATTGGCAAATATATTTGGATTACTAATGTATCAATTCTGTAATCAAGGGAACTGACAAACTGCATTGAAATAACAAAAACTAGTTTAGGATGCATACTTTACTGACCAGCACTTCAAACTTGCCCCCAAAACGTTTTAATATGAGCAAATTGAACACATTTGGCAAATTGCTAATGCAAAGGCTGTTCAGCAAAGTCAAACTGCTCAGATACAATCTCCACTGCCCACAACCTTTTTATTTTTATCACAAAACTTCCAGTACAACTATTTTGTTCCTTTAATTCCCTGAAGGCAGACAGATTTAAAAGTAGCAATTCATGTCCTATTTCCATACTAAATCTGAGCTTGTTGAAATACTGTATTTAAAACAATACATTGCCTTTACTGTCCATGTCCAACAACATCCACATGAAAGACAGCTTTGATGACCATAAGAAAGCTCAGCATCTTGTACAACAGCTCAGGTTCTGGTAGTTGCCCTTCTCACAAACTTTAACTGCAAAATTGAAGAGTTTTGTGACATCTATCACCAAAAAGTAATACTGAGCTTGATCTGTGACTTCCAGGCTGGTTCCTATCTCCTAACTTCCATGAGGCTAATAGAAAGCAATAACAAAAGAGCATTAGTGAGTCTGGTGTGTTTCAAAAAGTAATTTTCAATCTTCCTGAAGTGTTGGAGATCTCTTTGTGTTTACTTATTAAGGTTTTCATTCAGCAGGGCACTTACCAAAATTAACTCCCTATTCATCCAAGTTTACTCCTTTACAAACTTAATTTGAAGTCAACACTCTTTATTGAGTTGTCTCCTCATACACAGTACACCCAGAATTCCATATAATTCAAAGCAAATATATACCCCCATCTCGAGACTGCGCAATTTCCCTCTTCTCTCATTTCAAAGCAAGGAGAGATCTTCTCTCCTACTTTCACATTAACTGGTGAGGTTACTGACACTCAGCTGTCCCCTTCCACTCCATGGGACACTTGCTAAAGAAATAAAAAAGGCCCTGCTGACTCAGACTCAACTTGCCATCAAGCAGGACCCCCAGGTCCCTTTCTGCAGCCCTGCTTTCCAGCATCTCATTCCCCACTGTACACACATCCAAGATTGCCCTGTCCCAGGTGCAGAATCCAGCACTTGCTCTTGTTAAACTTCACATAGTTGGTGAAAGCCCAGTCCTCTGATTTGTCAAAGTCTCTACGCAGGGCCTCTCTGCTCTGGAGGGAGTCAGCAGCTCCTCCCAATTTAGTATCTTTGGCAAACTTACTCAGTATCACTGCAAGTCCTGCATCCAGGTGGGTGATGAAGATGTTGCAGAGAGCCGGGCTGAGGATGGAGCCCTGTAGAACCCTACTGGTGACTGGATGCCAGCCTGATGTCACCCCATTCACTGCAACCCTTTGTGCCCAACCTGTGAGCCAGCTTCTCACCCATCACTCAGCATGGCTATCCAGCTGTGTGCTGGACATTTGGTCTGGAAGGTGCTGTGAGAGACAGTATCTAAAGCTTTGCTTTTGAAAGCCAAAAAGATCACGTCTACTGGCTTTCCTAGATCAGCTAGGTGGGTTACCCTTTCACAGAAGGAAATCAGTTTGACAAGCAGGATTTTTCCCTCATGAAGCTCCATTTGCTGTGACCAGTGACAAACATTGTGCTTCCCCCCCCACCATTAGCACCAAACATTTGGCCCAGTGAAACCATCCACACTTTTCTCAAAGGGAAAATACATTTTAACCTTCTCTAAGTGCAAAATAATTTTACTGTGTACACTGCCAGTGATGGCAAGTGGTACATCTGCACTGCAGCCATGATATTCTTCATTTATATTTTCCAAATCCAACAAGAAATTCACTAACAAAGAAAACTTAATCCAAATAGTTAAAATCAGCATAAGAACATGACCATCTAAAGAGCTAGTCTGTTGTTGTTATACCCTCATGATACTTGTGGATGCATGAAGAGAAAGAACAGTCCCAATTTTAATGTAAAAGTCTGCTTCATTTGTGCCAGCTCCCTCTTCCCTTGGCAATTTCCTTTATTTTCAGGACCTCAGTTGGCCTCATATGACAACTGGGTTTCATTTTACTGCACACAGTACCAGGACATTCTGTAATTTTCTCCTCTTCTGATAACACAAGTTAATTTTAGCTGATCAGATTTGTAAGTGGTCTGCAAACAAGTAGATATAAGATAATTTAAAATAAAATCTTGGGAAATCCTGTTTCTCTTGAACTATAAACAGCCACTCAAGCATTAAAAAAAAAAACAAACAAACAAAAAGCTAAAGTTTATTCTTCAGAACTAAAGATCTTGAAACATGACAGATTTAGACAAAGAGTTAAGATCTTGTAACTTAAGATACTTATTTCATACAATGAACCTCAGACTTTTTTTTCCTGATGGAAATAAAATCTCAATGGAAAAAGCAAACAATTCAGAAAACCTTTAAGAAAGGTTTACTTCTAGACAAGAGAAGCTGAGAACATGCATTTTGAGTTTTCTTCTCTATAAAAACTGAATGAACCCAGTTATTTATTTAATCTATGTAATAAACATTGAGACTTGCAATACTCTACATTTCTCCTTTCTTTCACAAAGAAACTTCGAAAGACTTGGAACTAACACAGTTCAGACATTTCACCCAGTAGTATTAAGATGAATTCTGAATGTAACAAGAAGACTTTCTTGAAAACTGTTATTTGCAATATATACTCTCTCCCCTCAGGTTTGCGAATCATTTGCATAATTTTCCCACAAAGTGCTGACTCAAGCTCAGAAACTGAAGCTTTGGGATGGAATAAAAGGGCAGGAACAAGTAAACCCAACACCTCTTGACCTGATCACCAAGGCATTTCATCTCAGTACCAGGTACCACCAGCAGCACCTAATTATCAACACACTCAGTAGCTCACAGGTGCAGTACAAGGACATGGACCTGGCAGCGCACCTGGGAAAACTATATACTCCCACTGCATCCATCAGCAGGCTTGTTTAAATAGAGGAGGGCAACTACACAAACACATAACACCAGCCTTTAAGGGGAGGATGTCCCAAGCAGTGGCACTGATGGCTGTGAATGAGAGATGATCTGCTTTGCTTCCAGCATGTCAAACTGGCATCTCCTACAGCATAGCTCTTCAGAACCACCAACCCCACCACACAGACTACCTGCTCTCCCGTAGGGACCACGGTAGAAAGAAGAATAATATTTACTTAAAACACTCTTGAAAACAAAAATCAGGGCATAAATAAAGACATACAAGAATTTGGCAGTAGATATGGTGGTGGAGGAATTGCTTCTGCCACATCTTTCTTGTCTTCAGACACCAATTGTTTTCCAAAACCCCACTTAACTCCTCACAGAGGAGGACTGCAGTATGCCCCTTCAAATCTGGCTCAGCAGCAGCAGCACTGTATATTGTGCATGTTGATTTGGAGACATAGATGGGCTTGGAGTGTATTTCATTTACACTCAAAGGTGTTGGATTTACAGTCAAATTTCCAAGGCTAGGATCACAAAAATTTATTTTGATCATCCATAATTAGCTTACTTCTGAAGATTTCTGTTGCTTTGGTTGCATCTCAATTTTTGTAGTGTATGACAATTGCATAGGCTCAAACAATAACAATAGGCTCAAACAAACAGTACTCTTTCCTCCCTTCCAGACAACTACCCACTTCCATTTTAGCACCAGGAGGTTTCCAGGAGAAGACAATAGAAAGGAACTTATCTGAATTTTTCCAGAGACTGTTATGGCTCTTTTCTTTGTTTGGTTTGGTTTTACTTGGGATTTGGGGGGTCAGAGGAGATATGTTAGGGGGCTTTCTTTGAAGTTGCACAGAAAAATGTACCTATTGATGTAACAGAGGAATAGCTGCAATCAGGTAATGCAAATATAAATGCAGATTGCAGCATAAGATTTCTACAGAAAATATAAGCTAAAATTTATTGAAAATATTATCTCCACTTTTGAAGACAGATTTACGCATGTCAAACAGCAAAGAGATAGAAATATTTTCTATTTTCTTAAAAGGGGAAACAAAATGGGAGGAGACTTGCTCTACCTACATGAGGACTCTTCCATGAAATAAGCATATGCAACACAGTCTGGATTTGGAGTTGAACCCATTGCACAGGAATTCACACAGGAAGATGGCAGCTCTACCACTGGCACCATCTCTGCTCAGCCCATGCTTCCCCAGGCACCAGCCTGGAAAACAAGAGCTCAGCTAAGCAGAGACTCGTGGCTCTCTTCCACTTACTGAGCAGTTCCAAACTGAGTGGGAGCCCAGGGGCCAGATCCAGCTCCAGGATGATTCCCCTGCTCACTGCTTTTTCTGCTGTGGCCTTGATCTGCAGCAGAGGTAGGAAGGAAGGAGATATGACAAGCCAATGACTGCTTTGTAGCTTTTAGCTATTTAACCACAAAGAAGGGATTGGCACTTCAGCAATCAAGAAGCTGACAAACCTTTCCCCAAACTGGCCTTCAATCCACAGCACTGAAAACCTGCACTTTCTTATTGAGGGTGCAAACTCTTATAGCCACTGTTACCACGCCAATGAAAATGTTCTCTGTCAGCAGTAAAAGGAAGGATGCAAGAGACACATGGAATTAATGCCCTGAACAGGAAGAGTGAAAAGATGACAATTACCTGGATGAGCAAAATAATGAGATAAACAACACTCACAACTAAGGAATTTCCTGCCTGCTTCCCTGTTCCCAAAGGAACCCAAAGTGGAACCACAGAATGGAAGGTAAAAAGCCATGTAAAAAGCCATGTCTGCTCCTCTGGCCACTCCAGACAGATTACATTCTATATAATTGTGGATGGTTTGGTCTCGTCATTTTGTTTGTTTTTAAAGCAATCTACTCTCTTATATGCTTGTGTCACAGTATCTTTGCTATGAAACATTTTTTGCATTAAGACTGTTGATCATAAAGGTCATCAAATGAAGCTGGAACTCGAAAAAAGACAAACCCACTAAGAGTAACAAACAGCTCTGGAACTGCTTAAAGCTGGAAGAGCACCTGAGCAAAATATCGCTGTACACTTGTCCTGCTTTTATTACATTCACACATACTTGGTTTTGGTCACTAAAAGGCATTTTTGGGGGTTACAGCTCTGGTCTGACCTAGTACAGCTGTGTTTGCATGTTTCTAAAGCAAGAAGAAATAAAGCTTGATTGCACCAGCAAAGCGCTTTTAAGTATACAGATGCTCAGTAGTTAGGGCTTCCAAACCTGTTTCCTCAGACAGCATTTTGAAATAGCCAAGAATATTTCAGAGAAATATAAGGTATGCCTATTAACTAAAGATCTACTTTTCAAGTAATTGATTGATTACTGTACACAGATTCAGCTGTAAAAGAAGTAAGAGAACCATGTTGCCAAAACAACAACAGGGATGTGTAAGCAGCACCATTTGTAATTGTAGTGTACACAGCTTGAGGCATATCGTCACATATACCATTTAAGTTAACACAACTTTCATTAATTCAATATAGGAAGTGACCATTTCTGCACTCATTAGCTAGAACATCAGGCTTCAACTGCTCGGTCTCCGGCTACTTTCTTTCAGCAGCTACATATCTTTCCAATGTATTTAACTTAGTCAGAGACATTTAAGTTTCACCTTAAGAATACGTCCTCCCATTTACTCCATACTGCTCTGTCTTACACTCTTTGAACTATTGCTCATCCACTCCTTTCCTACAGTATTTTGGATAATTTTGCCCTGACAAATCTGGAGAGGCCAAAAAAAAAAAAAACCAAAACCAAAAGAACAAACAAAAAAAACCAAACACCAAACCCCAAAAACTTGAGGTACAGCATTTTTGCAGGCTTTCTTCAGAGACACAAAGCAATGAAATTGTTAGAAGCTGAAACAGAAGTAAGTCCACTCACACATCTGTAAGGCATTATTACAAGTGCAAAAACCAATCAATTTGTACACAGGAGTCCAAGATTGAGAGCTTTCACCACAGATTTTAAATCTTTAGTTCTTTCTTGCCTTTCTTGCTTGCTTACAGATAAATTACATTCTTTCAGTTTTTTGTATTTGCATCTTTAAAATGTTTACCCTTGAAACACATTCCAACACTTCGGCAAGTACTGTTTTACTTATAACTTTAAAAAAATAACAAAAAATCCAACCAAAAATAACTCCTTAAGGTGGACAGTTCATTTACCTCAGCAGCTTCCTCTTCTTGGCAGACTCAGTGGGGCCTCGGGGGGCCTTTCCCGCCTGCTTCCCAGGGGTGCGGAGCAGGGCCTGTGCTGACCGCAGCCACTCGCTGGCCGGTCGTGCTGTAACATCCCCCGGGTCCCCTCCTGCCCTCGGCTGCAATCCCTTACTGGATCCCGGAGCAGTGGTCGCCAGGCTCGTCTCCCCTTCTTCCACACTGTCATTATCGGATGAATACTCAGATATTTCTGTCGAAACTGCCTGCTCAAATAAAAATATAAAGCTATTTTAAAAGAATGCTAATGAAATAGTACAGTGCTATGTAGGCAGATTTATGTTCCCCAGTAACCCATAAAAGGAATGCCACTTTATTAACATAACTTGGACAACTCTGTAAATTCACATTAATCTTTTGTCAGTCAACATCAGCTCCTGAATATAAGGATCATCTCTTGAGGGACAAAGGAGATGAGCAACATTTAGGTTTTTCAAATAAGTAGGTCTGGAGAATTAAGCCAATGCTTTTATCTGAAGCAAGATTTGATGAAAGCAGAGAGAGGCTAATGAGTGACAGAGATCATGACTGGCAGCTGAAAGAGAGCTTTTATATCGGGATTCAAGTAAACAGGACGGTCAGATTCCATAGTCTGAATGGAGGGAAGAAACACATGCTGCTATTGAGAGCTTGTAGCTGGCAACAAGTATGTAACCTTTTGTTAAAGGTTACATAAAAACATGATTTTGACCACTAAAGCACGCCTTCATCCATATCCAGCAGGCCTACAGCTTTGCAGGAAGGTTTCAAAAGTTGAGCATAAGCTGTTGGGCTGTCTCCAGGTAGCTCCAAGGAGGATGGATCACTGGTCAGCAGTCAGGGCTGGGAGCCAGCAGGGCTGGAGTTCAGCCCCATAGAATCTCGCTGGAGCTCTTCTCCCAGAAACTCACAGGACACACTGAACTCATCCTACTGAGAGAGGGATGAGAAGGCTGAAAAAACAACTCTGAAGAGACGTGGAAGGCTGAGAAGAGGGCTGGGAGGGAAAATTTACCTGCTTTGGTTGAGCTTATTTTACTGTCCTCTAGGGCTCTTGTGGAAGCAGGTTAAGGCTGCTGGGCTGGCTCCCTAAGGTGAGCTCTGCACAGCTGTTACATGCATTATGTTCTCTTGACCCAGTGTTTCTTAAAGTACTGAGTATTAAGCAAAAATACTTTGAAAGTGGCATTTTACCTAGTACAGAACAAAATTATCTAAACCACTGAAATAGGCAGAGGACTAAGAAACGTGAGCTAGGCCCAGTCTTCAGGAGCTAGTTGCAAAAAACCAAACCAACCAAACCAACACTGTCTGCAAGTTCTGGTGGGGTGAGCAGTGACAGTCCTGGGACCATGAGCACTAGCCCAGCTCAAGCAAGCTGGCATAAAACTGTAGACGAGGCAAGATAAGTAACTCAGACGGATCCTTGACAGAACCAAAACACAAAACATTAACTTTGCATTATCAACGGGAAACTGGAAAACCCCAAAGACTGACGTTGCTCCAGACCATGCTGCCTCAATCGCAGACTAGGTCCTGAAAAAAATGAGCCCATTCCTCTGGTCAAATGCAGTAAGTAGTGCTCCACACAGGTCGTTTGACAACTGACTCGGATAAAGACTTGAAAGATGAAAGGGGAAAGGGAGGGAAATCACAGCATTTGCTAAAGCTGTTCTATGTTATTAATTAGTGTAATCATCTGAAAACAGCATTTCTCAACTGTGCACAAAAGTAAGTTCAGCTCTTGCCAGTTCTCTAATACATTTTTCACGTAAATGCCGAGACACTGTGCTCATGTTCCGAGAGCTTACCTAAGTATCCTGGAAATTGGAAGGACCTTTTAAAGTTATCCAGAGAAGTAGAATAGCTAAAAGAATGTAATTAATATCAGTCTGCTTTAAACACAACACAGTCAACATCTGTCCCTTGGCAACAATATTTCTCTGAAAACAAACTCCTTCCATACTGGAAATGAGCCAGAAACAAAAGATTTCAAAGACTCTGAAAGCAGTAAGCAAGCACTTCATTCTTAAAACACCATTCCAATGCACTCTCTTGCTTTAGGAATGTTTTAGTTTTGCTCAAATAGCTATGATATCCACTGCACCTAAAAAAAGGATGCAAACCTGAAGTTCTCTGAGCAAGTGAAATGCAAATGAGAAAAGCCCTTAGGAAGTGCTTCAAGTCAAGCATGTTTTAATCCCACTGACTGCTGTAAGAGTTAAGAAGCTTTCCTAACTAAAGATTGTCTAATAAATCATTTCTGCTAATATTTATTACTGTATACTTGTTTAGACTCAACTTCCCCAAGGAAACCGTACTTTGGGGTTTTTGTTTTGTTTGCTTGTTAGTGGCTTTTTGTTGTTGCTGTTTTTTTTAATTGGTCAGTTGGAAATTTTTCTTTAAAGAGGAAACTCTAAAAATGGAGAAGAAAAACAAAGAACAAAAACTTCGCCTTCCAATTCTGTACATTATTTAACTGTAGCCATCATCAGAATTCTAGTCTGAAGAGAAAAATATTTTCAAAACATACAACAAACACGATTTTTCAAGTGTCCAGTAAATGAGCTGGCAAGTCTACCAATAATGTGGTGGGGAAAAGCTGGGAAAAAAAAATCATTCATTTGATTCACTTTAAAAGAGTCATTGATAAATAGTTTTAAAATTGTTTAATTTTTATCAATATCTTAAACATCACAAAGAAGGATTCCCAAGAGTTTTGTTGTTATTTTGTTGGGATTTTAAAAAAATAATATCCCCAGTAATATCATTAGAGTTTCAGAAGAGCACCACCACTAAGCACAAAGAATTGTCAAATTAAAATGAGTTGATTTTTCCACATGGCTTATTATTTTGAAATATAGTAATTCTGGTTACAGTGGCTGAAAGTACAATGCTTCCCACTATACACAGGCTCAGTTTCCCCACCTCAATTCCTTCCTCTGAACTCTGATCCCAGTGTAATCATCCCCAGTCCTGGGGATTTTCATGACTGTCTCTCATATATCCCAATCTCTCCAAATACTTTGTAGCAGACTGTTCGCTAAGGTATACCTATATTTCCAATGATGGCCTTGTCACAACACTCTCTTTTAGATCATGCTAGCCACTTGTCCATATCCAGGAGCTCACTGAAAAAAAATTCAGGGGTTGACCTCAATCTCTATCACTAAAACAACAAACATATTTCATTTTCTTCGATTTTAAAATAAATCTATTTTCCCCGTGACTTGTGTTAACTGAAGAGCTCTAAATGCTCCCCTTTTATGGCTCTTCCTTTAAGGAAAAATGACAAGTATAAATGCACAGACTACTGCCATTTTTCCTCTCAAGATCTGACTACACAAAAGCAAAGAAGTCATTGAGCACTGTATTGGAGCATCCAGGACCCCCTATTTTAAAGTTAAGCATTTTTAAATCAAAATGCATCGAAAAAGAAAGAGCTCTCAAGATTAATTAATTTGTGATGTATTTTTGACAGCACTCACAGGTACTAGTTAACATAGAGGATGGTACAAATGTAAAAATAGAAACCAAAATGAGAAACAGCAAATACCTTCCCAACTAAGCAGCTGAGATTGCCAAACAATGTATGTTTACCTGTGTCAATTTGCATGCATTAAGAACAAAAAATTCCAAAAAACCAACCACAGAAATTGTAAAATCCTAGCCCAAATTGTTCAAAGACAACACTCTTGACTTCAGTGGAATGAAGACGGCATTCCATACGCACGCTGATTTTGCACACATGCAGCACAGAAGATACCATGCTGTTACTTCTGTGACCAAGTGCTCCTTCCCTCATCCTCAAGAGACTTGCTTCAGCTACCTCTTGCTTCACCTTGAACACCTTGTGAGTTCTCTGGCAGTACCTTGGCAATCTGCACAGTGTTTCCTTCTAAAAGGTCTGAGAAAATTACCTTTTCACTTCAATAGTGATGGAAGCAAGCAATATCTGTATTTGATCAGTTTAATAGGCACTTGATATTTCTTATCAATAAAACAGCAGTAAGTTCATACAAGAAGGGTTACATTTCCTTTTGAAGTTTCCAACTTCAGCATAGAAAGCAGAACCTCACAAAGACTTTCGTACAAAAAGAAAGCTAACATATCAACCCTATTAAAACAAAACATAAATCTGTATTTTTAAAAAAAAGTTCTCAGACAGTGATTGCTAATTAGAGGCAAGGTGATGAGCAGTTGTGCAGGTTTCTCATCCTCCTTGTCTCTCCTCCCAAGATACATCACTCAGTGACTTCTGCAGAAAAACATCAGTATCTGCACCTTACCTTTGTATTCATTAAACACTTTCATTTGTTCAGTCGTCATATATTCAGATAATATAGTAAATATTTCCCAGAAGATATGAAGATACTTTCAGATAAGATGCTCAATAAAAGTTCACAGATATTACGAGCAAGTTCATCAGCTGAAACTAAGATACTTCAGCATGCTGCAGTATGTCTTAGACACAAAAGATGGGTATCAAATTCTATACAGACATTGATATAACTTTTAGCAGATGGAGGTCACTTAGTCTGTCATATCCTTCCCTAAATAAAATAAATTTCTTCCCTCCTATTATCCTACTACAGCCCAGCTCAAATGGCAGAACTAACAGGGTTTCTCAGAGCACCCTTAGGGAACCAGGCTTTCTCAAGGTCACAGAGCCAAGTTATGTCAAAAACAGAAACAGTATTTCAGAGTTTCAGACTGATCACCGTATATACAGAGGAAAATTCATCTTGTGGTATCTTCCTTCCTACTTGTTCATTCACGTATCTTTGCCTCTGGTTCTGGAAGCATTTTCTATTACCCTCTGCCTGTTCTTTCACGGACTTTTTTTTTCCCTCTCACGATTCCCTTGTTTTTTTCATAACTAATCTGCATTTCCCCTACCTGCCCTCTCATGACAGCTCTCAGGATGGGTGGAAGCTGACCAATATTAACAAACACACACAGTGAACTCAGGTGACTATCCTTCTACTTCTTTTATCCAGTCTTCTCTGCATTTGCACTGCAGGTACTTGGCTGTCGTGCATGCAAAGGGATTCAAACGCAGCCAACTTCTACCCCAGGCAACTCATTACAGGTTGCAAGGAGATTTTGTATCTTGCATGGTACTCTCCAAAAAACAGAGTGAGCAGAAAAGCCACTGGATTTAGCACAATGAATATTCACAAGCATAAATCATCAGTGCAGTATGTCAAAGGCCCAGGCTATGCTAATGAATGCTCGAAGCTAACTCCACAAGAAGCTGGCTTGCAGGATTACAGGGAGTAGGGTAAAGGTAAAAGAAAAGAAGTTTTCCCTTAATTAATCAACACAAAATTAATTCAAGCATTGTGCACACAGATAGTACAGGATATTATTCAGCTCTATAAAGATAATTAAAGATACAAAGGATTTAAAGCTTGCAGTTCTCTTCAAAGCTCTGTGTTTTCTGAAGCTTTAACTGAAGCACTGAAGTCTATGCCAAATGTACTTTCCTAGTAGCTTGAGAAATAATTTGGTTCCTGGTAAGCTAGCTGCTTTTACTCTAGAGAGATAAAATTCAAATATTCCTTCATATAAGAAACTTTATGTTGAAGTGCAGAGTTAGGCGTGTGCCGCTCTGTGGGTGACACCAAGCTTTCTTCTCATGGAATAACCACAGGAATAGCACGCAAAAATACGAGATTAGGTAGCAGTGCGTGGGCAGAGATAATCATATGACAAAAAAGAACAACAATGAAAGACATAAATCACTAATAAGGTATTTTTGGACTTGCAAGCCCAAACTGACACAGCAGATTAACTGAAATTTTGTATCTGGAACAACCACCCAGTGTTATTACAGAGACAGCACATATTTAAAATGGATCTCAGATAATGCCTGGTTGTTTAGCCAAGTACAGCATTGCTCCCCAGCACACGCACTCAGACCATCTGATCTGTCCTAAATATTTATCAGTGGTGTTGGTTCAGTGCACTAGGAAATGACATGTCCTGCTCCACACACACTAGCACTTTGTGGCTGCCATTACAGGAAACAGAGCCATGTGCTCGTCGAGCACCGGGATGGCCACCTCAAGCACACCCCAGGCAGGGATTCTCCAAGAGCAAGCACCATGGAGCTTCTTTCTCCCTGCTTGGCCACCACTAAACTTCAGCAACATCTCCCTTCACACAGACAGGGGAATGAATTTTTGCTGTCTCCCAGCTGCCACCACCCCAGGGCTGGAATGCAGTAGTTATTAGCACACAAAATCATTTATGCCAAGGAGCAAAGAAGAATGTGGTATCTACTTGAATATGGAGGAGAAGTGTAGGCAGCAACACTGTAATTATTCAAAGCAGAATTTGGTCACAGACTGCACCCTCATCTCCTCTTAATGGTGTTTTGAGACCTTTAAACAAGTGGTTAGGACTTCTCTTCTATGACTAATCAAAAAGAATTCATTGCATCCAGCAGCCCAGAGCTTCCTATCACAAAGGAAATTGATTCATGATTATCTCTGGAGGAAGCAGGCCAGCTACCAAACCTTACACACCACTGCTTACATTGCTGGGCTTCCCTTTGAAGAGCTCCTGGGGAAGTCTTACCCATGTTTGATACCATTTATTCTGCAAGCCCTGTCAAAAATACAGCTGCATTAGCTACTGTCTTAAAAGGTAACCCCAAAAGTAGGATTCAATGCAAAGGAAAAATACCAATAGCTGTTATCACAAGAAAAGCAAATGGGACAGTTTCAGAGATGCTTTCATACACTGAATGAGTTGAAAGGGCTTTCATGGAACTCTGCAGAAATTAATGGAATGGGCATGGCTGCTGTCAGATCCAAGAGCCAGTTATCTGATGCTGGGCTTCCTGCACCATTTCTGAAACCAAGAAAAGTTGTGGAGGGACCGGAAAACCCCCTCTTACACTTCACAGAGTGAGGAAGTTGAAGCACAGTACACAAGCCCACAAAATGGTGGTTTATATCACACATGAAATAATAATTAACAAAATAAATAACTTGTATCATCATTTATCAGCTCCCATATCTTGTTTAGATCATACTGCCTTGAAGTGGAAAATGAGGTGACGATTAGGATTGCATGCAGTATGTTTGGCTGTGCATTCTTTTTTGTCAGAGGAGAAGTGCATGTTTCTGTTTGGTTTGAGCTCTCTCACAAACAATACTGTACACATACACCACTGGCAGACAGTACTCTGCATGCAGCACTAATCACTGAGGAAAACAAGAACAGAAAAAATAACATTAAAATAAGATTTTGCACAGACATACACAAAAATCAACATTAAAATCTGATCTTTGAAAGAAAAACTTTGGGAGAAGAGTGATTAAAATTACAACAAACCAAATTTTTTATAGACCTAACACAAAGATGGTATTTACTGACTTCTTTTTTTTTTTTAAGCCAGGTAAAGGATGCACAAGTGGTAAGAAAGATGAAATCAAAGCCGTAACTTCTAATCCTGAGCAGAAACCTCAGCTTTCACAAGGCAAACAGGTTAAGCAGGCTATACCTCTGGAGATATATCCACAAGCTGTTCCAGCCTGCCTCTCCCAGAACAGGTTGTTCTGAGGCATGGATCAGCCAACCGAAACAGGTGAGGCTCTCGTCTCAGCCCAAGTGCCTTCTTACACAAAATCAGTCTGGAAAGCAAGAAGCACTGTTTATTTCCGAGCGTACTCTGTAGATGTAGAATTAAATAGTGATCCTGAAGATAAGACTGAAGAAAACTGTTTTCTGCTGTGCACAAGGACAGGAAAGAATAGTAGGGGACAGCGAGCTCCTAAAGTGCAAAATGGGCATGAAACAGGATTATTCAGCATCAGTTAAGGGACGCTGATTTGTACTGTATGGAGTATAGGGAAAACCCTGTTGCAATCTTGGCATCTGTAGCATTTGCACTGCAACTGTATCGCTTAGAAGCATCATTTTAGTAGTTTAGTTGACTTCTTTAGCATTAAGAATTCAATCTATCACTTCCTAATATTATCTCATTACCACTGACCTCACCATCAGCCTGTAATCAGAGTAGTAGTCAACTTCTGTCAGACCAAATAATGCTGAAAAACGTTAACATAGACAACCTACAAGTGCTTTTCCTGCTTTGTCTAATGTTTTTTTCCATCATACAAGAACATCTTCATTTTCTCTCAGGGAAAATGACTGGCTGTTAAAGACAATCTGGACAATTTATGCATACTGTTAGCCAACGTTACATTCAAGTGAATTACCATAACCCTTGCTCTCCATTCCCTTCTTAAAAAAAAAAAGAGGGGAAGGGGGAGACGCCGCTTCACGTGTTGCATCTTGCAAACTATTCAGGGACAGAACCAGGTCTCCTCTCATGCAACTGCATATTATCCCACGCAGTTGAGCTCTCATCTTGATAAGGATCCTCCAGATGATAGAGACCCAGGCTTTCAAATATAAATACCTGACTCTGATAGGGCATGCAGATAATTATATCATTTTGCACAGAAGCCTCAACATTATGCACTGAAGTTTGGGCACACAAGAAAATTGCAGTCAGCTTATAATACCACTTAAACAGGGTTTCGTTCTTGACACAGAAATAGTTACTTTCATGTTTCCAAGGAACAGATGTTATCACGTGGTTTGATAACCTACTTTCACATTCTTTGTTTATAGTTATTCACTCAGTTTCATTTATTAAAGTTAGTGGATCCGGGCCATGAAACCTCAGTTTTATTGTCTCTGGTCTAGGTGATGCTATGGTAATCATCCCGGTCAAAGCTTGGATGTAACAAGAGGACTCAGCTGAAAGGCATGATTAAAAGCCAGATTATTATTTATGAACTAAATCCTAAAGCACCTAGACTAAACACCTGCAGGATTCAGCAGAGACTGTTAAAGGAGGAAATACATTCCCATCTTCAACCAACCGTTTTGTTTTACTCCAAGCCTTCAGAGAGAACAAATACTTGCAATGGGAGGTAATATCTTTTACTAGACAAACAGATGTAACTGTGGAAAACAGACAAGCATTTAGCACTAAACCCTACTACATGTCTTAAAAGTTTGGGGCTTTTTCCTCCAAAGAGATTATTTGGTCTAGGTAAATTAAATCTTTCCTTATAAAATTGCTTCTCTCTTATCTTTACCCAATACAGTTATGAACCATATAACCATCTTGCAAGCTTTTTTAAAAGTTGTTTCTGAAAAAGAAAATGCTTCTCACAGTAATGTCACTGTATAGATGATCAGGGAACAGCCAAAGACTTTCAAATCTTTCATATTATGTATTCTCTTTTTAAAAGTAGATGATAACTGCAAGCATGTTATTTTTGAGATTAAGGGAAGCAATTCCAGAAAAACCAGCTAAATGAGAGATTGCACACAGATATTCAGTGAAGCACAAATTATCCACACTGATCTCTCATCTTTGGTTGATCTGGAGTTTCCTGTGAAAATCCTTAGAAAAGCACTTATCATAAAAGGAAAGAAAAAAGAAAATGAGAGAGACTGGAAACACAAGTGGCACAGTGTTGTATAACACACAAATGCAATACAGGCATCATTTCTGCAATAATGCTCAGCACTTAGTGGAAAAATTTTTGTTAACAATATCCACAGGGACACACAGAAACATCTTGAAATTGAGATTCGGCACTTCCAGCTGCAGCAGTGCCAGTGCTCACAGCTACAGCACTGGCAGCTTAAGGAGACACCAGGCTGCCAGGCAGTGCAGCACATTACATTCATTTTCTTCTACTCCCACTCACTCCACATTCTTCTCACTTGACTGTGCTTCCCTTTGCCCCATTTATTGCTTCACAGCTCCTGCAGAACTGCCCCCAAAGCCTAAAATAGTTCCTTCGTTTCCTCCCTCCTTTTCATTCCCAGCTTCTTCCAACCCTTTCCCTCCTCTCCAGAAGTCCTTCCACAGCCTACCTTTTTTCTAGATTATTTTGTGGTTTTGCACTGTTAAAACTATTTTAAACAGAAAACATTTCACGGCAGGAAATGTCTTACCACATCTGAAATACTGTGTCAGTGATGACAGCATGTGCATGCACACAAAAGCACCACCTTCACCTAAACTGATTTCTAACATTGATGAGAGCACATATATGTAGACTAAAGAAACAGAATATCCACTTAATTGCTTTTCCAAGTAAGCCAAAGAACACCAAACAATGAAAATACTTTGAAAAATACATTAAATGTACTCAACTAAAGCTAGTTCTGTTTGGATAAAGAACAAAGAAAATGAAGCCCAACACAAAGTTTACAGATTTTCTTTCAGATCATGTGCCTAAACTTTGGGGGAACAGAAGGAAAATAAAGTAACCATCAATTGAGTAAGGCATTGTAACTGAAAATTGTAACTGAAATGTTGCTGCAAACACACACTCCATGGAGAGATTCAAAACTGCTAACTGCTGCAATACTGCCTTAAGTTTGACACATTTAGCTGTGCTGATTGTTCACAGTACATGAGAATATTTCAAAGTACAGACTTTAAAACTCTTCTGAGATCTAGCTTAGAATAAAAATGTGTGTGCTGTAATATAGGTGTGTTACATTACATTCAGTGACATGACTGCCATATTATGGGTATAACATACATTGCAGGACCCATGGAGACCATCACAGATATTTAAAACTGTTAGAAAACAAGCACACCACATAAACTAATCAGGAACATACAGTTGAAATGTCTCAGTAATCAATTACAATCCTTACACAACTTAATTCAATGGACTGTAATTCTCTAAGAACAGGCTAGCAGCTGACTTCGAGAACTTGTAAAGAAAGGAGCTCTGAAATACAAACATCCATAATTTGTATTACGCAATACAAATAATGTACAAATAATTATATGGCTTATAAAGCTTGCATAAAGTAGTATTATTAAGAAGAATTAAGGTAATTCTTCTCAGTTACAGGCAAAGGCAAAAAGAGAGCATCAGCACATGTCTGCATACTATAACATACTTGAAAAAGCAATAGTTGACTGATTTCCACAGCAGTCACCAACAGCTTTTGGCATCACACTTCCTCCACTATCTCAAACCAGACTGAGAGATTGTGATGGTTCAATTTCACTTCCATTCTTACAGCAGGGCTTCAGAAGGAGAGGGGAAAAATAATGGAAAACTGTCATTTTCTGTTTCTATTCTGCATGTCACGTGGAAAATGAGAAATTCGTGTATGGGATACATAAGTCCCCTTTTTTTATAATATAAGGGAAGCTCAAAGCTGACAAGATAATGCTAAAATCATATAAGTTAATTCAAAATCTCAGAAGAACATTTAGAAATGTGTCCTTCAAGATACTGTTAAACATTCTCTCCTCATTTTCCTCTTACCAAAGTAAAAATGCTTATGTGATATCTGTGTTTCAGACTGAACCATGCAGCTTTTTGAAAGGCAGGATTTTTGAAAAGTGTTGCAAATCCTTTGTCTCTTCAACTTGAAAGTGACATATCAGTATTCTGATCAAAAACTTGCATGTTTGAAGCATGAAGCAACTAAAAATATCATGCAAGTTGCAATTTCATGAAATGTTTGGGGCCACAAACCCAAGCCCAAAGTTTGTACTGAAAGTAAAAAAAAAATACTTTTCATTAAACAGCAGTTAATGCCCAAACACCAGCAAGCTCTGGGAGCTGTGCTCAGCACTGAAAATTTGGGACGGGGGAAGCAAAAAAAGCCAAACTGAGAAGGAGAGGGGCAGTGACAGCAGCTTTGAAGAAGTGCTCAGACAGTTCTGGGCATCCGGCTGCACCATTTTTAGGAATTGTGTGACAGGCGGCTTTATTGCCTAGATGCAGAAGTGCAAATTCTGGCACCCACTGTATCAATTTTGTGCTTGTCTTACTGGCAACTATTTTAATCGGAAGTTCTTTTCTCAGTCTAGAGAGCAACGCAGCATGCACTCGCATTGCTTCAGCAGCAACAAGCGGTCATCAGGGTCTATGGTAATTAAAACACTGCATCATTTTGTATCTCCCACTCCCAATCACCAAAGAGATACTTGTGCATACAGTAAACTAAATTGCTGCCTGGATGATCTGCATGTCCCAGCTCACAACAACAGTAATTTCATTTTGGTCAGAAAAATGGGCGAGACATTGCAGCAGACATGGTTTGAATAAAAACAAACAAAAAAATTAAAAAGTAAAAAGAATCTGTCTTTTAAAATCTCAAAAATTTCGCATGTGTCTAGGGTCATTCTTCAGGGTACAAAATACAACAGACCTGCAGTGGAGCAAGATCTTGCTTTCTATTTTATTTTCTACCCAATCAGTTTATCTATATTGATGTTTTAACGATTTAGACTACAACTCATCCAGTATTTTCTTTTCAGTGCTAGGACAGTAACTACATGGATCTGTCAATGTATTATAACTCTTCTCAAATACGGAGAGCCATAGTTAAAGCAATTTTTGAGACATCAGATGAATGGTAGGTATCACATTGTGTTCTACAGTTATCAATTCATTAAAAGCAAACAACACACTAATTATGTTTTTTAAATAAAGCAAAAAAATTAGTTAAGAAAATCCAGAATAACAACAAACACAGCTGTGTCAGATAATCGTGCAAGATGATTTCGTATAGGCATAAAGGGGAATATATTTTCAGGATTCAGACAAGCATTTGAATATTCTTGCAGAAAAGATTCATTCTCAGTTTTACACTCCCATGTCAAAATAATGTGAAAATAAAATCACAAGTGCATCAATTAAACCCTTGATATTCAAAATGCTGACTTAGTTTTCCACTGGAACTACTACAATTCAGACCATTAATGTACCTTTAACACATACCAAGACTTAAGGACAAAAATCCTTTTGACATGTTTATTGACATCTGCCACAGACAAATTTACACTTGGAAATCTAAGACATGTTAAATGCATTTTCCCTCCAAACTGCCAAAAGCCAACTGATTCTGTTAACAACTAATCACTTAGAAGAGAGGAAGAACTGAGTTTCCAGATCAAAAGTCGACCATTTGTGTCAATTTCCAAGAGTAGCAATCAACAAGAGATTTTATTTTTTTTCTCTTCATTTTACTACGAACAAAAGTTCTGCAAAATTGCATCACTAAGGCCAAGTACAAGCAGTATTTATTCCTGGAATGCACTTACTGAAAGAACGAAAGCCTACCCTATGTAAAATAGCAAAACTGTACAATTACATTTGGACTACCTAATGAGACAACCACTTCTTAAGGAAAAAGCACTTAAGAAACTGAAAACTGAATTTAACAAGTCACCCACACTCTCCAACACCGCAGTGAAAAAAACATGTATATGCACACACTTTGCTACATCCTACACACAAGAATTTACATTTGTTTGTTTATATTTAAATAAGCCTGTCCTTTTCTGTTTAGGAAATGCCACGTACTTTTCTCCCCAGTTTTAGGATTCTCTTTGCGTACTTCTATACACCTAATGTTAACTTGTTAGCTTATTCTGCCTAAACTGTAAGTAGCCTTGCTATAAAGGGCTTCCTTAATTCACTCTACTTTTTGCAGAATAGAAACTCCAGTTATCTTCACTAACTTCTTCTATGCAAGGCTGTAATAATTCAAGATAAATTTTACTAAACAGAAAAGGAAACGTGACCATACGTCGAAAGCAGATGCATGCACCTACATACCCACTCCTTGCCCCAAAACTGAACTCCACATCACAACACACCACACACAGACACATACTCTAGAAATTGGTTCCAAATATATAAAAATATTTGCAGGACTTTCATGACAGCTGTCTTTGCATCTGATGGATTACAGAAACAAATTGCACAAAAATAGGGAGCAAAAGCAGCAGTGCTTTCTTATACTCAAAAATCTCAAAACATACAGTCAATATCACAATTGGTTCTGTGGTTTCAAGTAATACTATACTGATAAACTTGGAACAGCATTAAAGCAATGCCTTATTCATGTCCTGAACAGCAAGTACAGTGGTCCAGGAGAAATAGACAGAGATCAGAAAAGCCCCTCTATTTCATTTGACAACCATTTTAAAAGCACAGTGTAAGGAGAAGATCCAGAAAGCACATAAATCAGGTTTGCTATGATAGCAACACCACTGGATTTATGCTCATGGGTTTTCTAGCTCTTACACTATGACCACCTTTCATGGCCAAGACTGAAAACTGGGTGCACAAATGTGGCCTCTGTATGGATACAACCCTGTCACAAAGAAGCAGAGAATGTCTTAAGTAGTTTGACAGAAATCATATAAAACCACATCGGTGGAAGCAGAGGAAATAATTTTCCATAGATTGCAACCACCATCATAAGACTTTGCTTGTGACTGATGAAGTAAAATTAAACCAGAAAATTTCCAGAGAGAGAGTACAACCCAGAATTACCAAAAAAAAAAAAAANTGGGGAATTCCCTGTTTCAGATACAGAAGAGGAAACAATAGCTGTAATAGAAAGCCAAGGATCTACTTCAAAAACCAGATGATGTTTATGAAGTACTGCCTGAACTGGTGAACCTTCACAATAAAATGTCATCATCTAGTGGTGTGGTGTAAGTGCAGGACTGAGTCAGAAAGCCTGACGTTTAAGATTAAATCTAGGATCTCCTGTGGTTTGGGGACGTGTTGTTTAAGACAAATTTTTCACAAGTGATTCTCAACTGTATCTGGCAACTTTGTTCTGAAATATATTTTACACAGGTGCTAGACACCAACTCCCATGTAAAAACACTGAGCACTGTTAGCATCCAGGGGTGAAGGAATCAGAACTGCAAAGCATCTATATTTAAATTCAGTGTAAGCACACATTCAAATTTAAAGGACTTTTAAAAGTCCTCACTGAATTGGTTAACTCTTCAAAATAGCAGACTGGTAATCACTTGGATAACTTCAGGGAGATGACAATTAAAAAAACCATTTAAAATGTTCTATGCATGCAAATACATAATGTTATCTTCAGCTATAAAAGCTAAGATTCGGGCTCCAAGAGGAGTTTTCATGGCATTTAGACATCAAAGTCCACGAGGTCAGTCCTTTTGGACATAATCAGATGCATTACAACTCTGCAGACTCATGGTTTATGTCACGCTTAAGCCAGTGAGTGCAAAGTTGGTACTTCAGTACCTAGGCCTGTTTGGCGGCTTGATTCAGTAGGTGTGAGTTTGCGCTCTGCAGGGATTTCCACTCACAGCAAGCTGTACATGCATTGCTTGCATTGGAAAGCTCACCCACAACAGTAAACACAGCTCTTCTGCAACACTCCAGGCATTTCAGCCTAAGCAACGGAGAAGCCCAAATTCTAGCAAGACAATCTCTATACTAAGAGAATTTAAATCCCTTCCTCCCAGTAAAGCTCTCAACCCACTAAACAAAGCAATGAGGAGATAATTTCTACCTCTCTATTGAAGGCTGTGTCACCACAGAAAAAAAACTCAGAAGATTCAAAGGGTCTTGAAGAGCTTCAGTCCCTGCTCCACATCAAAGAGGCATTAGATAAAGTGCAGGAACACCAGGGAGCTTAAGTGTTCCTTGGTCAGAAAGACAGTAGCTGGGAATCCTTGTATTTAGCACTTAAGCTCATCTGTTTATTGTATATAGAACAGAGGCATTTAAATCTAAATTTAATGGCCGTTTTGCAGGCCAGGACTTAGATTCCTGTAGCACTGGCATGATGATGGGCTGCACTGCAGAAATCAGCCCTTTCCTGCATCTGCCTCCAAATCTGCTGCAGCATTTTTTGGAAATCCACACAACTCCCAAACCTCCCAAAGCCAATGCTGATCACAGCAAAAACATGACAATTCAGTCTTCCTGAGCTGCCTAACCAGGTTTCAATTACCATAGTTTGGAATTTTACAGTGACACTGCATGATCAAGCACAACTTAATTGAATTTTCATTTGTTGGTTAGATGAGCTCCTATCCACTTCTGTACTTCCTCAATTTAGACAGTGCAGAAATTCAAGCTGTGAAGACAACACTGGATTTTGCAATGCCTTCAGGACTTCAAAAAATATTTCAAATACATCAAAGTGGTCAGATAAGTTAGTACTCAATAGGAAGTTGTTTCTCGAAAGGAAATTGCAAATTCAGTCAAAGAGGAAGATGGAGAGTTAGAATTAACTAACTGTTCCAAAAACTTCAGAAAGCAGGAAGGGCTTGTGAAGGTTGCATGAAGAAACTGCACGCAACCACATAAAAAAGCTCAGTTTAGGACTATATATAAGTATCTTAAGAATATGTCTCCAAGTAAAAAAACAAAAGAACAAAAAACACTCAGAACTTTGTAGCATTCAAATACCTAGTTTTCACTGAAGATCAAGGATTATCTCATTTTCAGCCAGCAACAAAGCAACTGGTATTCTTACTCGGCCAGCTAATCCTTTCAGTTTAACCTATGCTTATACCTAGTGTCCATGTTGAGGGCATCTGGCCACAAGCAGAGACAGGGCAATGGGCTGAACAGGTTTTTAATCTGTCCTACGTAGCCATTCTTCCATCTTTCCTCTGCAGCCTGCAATGCTTCTCTGCAGCTAGGGAGAGAGGCATCCTTGTAGGGTCATTCAATAAAAGAGATTATATTGGCACTGAGCACAGACTATGTTCTCTACCTGCCCAGCAGAAGATACTTTGCCTTTTTTGCCCCAAAACACCCACTTCAAGCGGTAACTCTACATACATACAGTATTGGCAAAACCTTTCCATTTACCTTGTTACTGTACCTGAATGTAACTGGGAATGTGCCCAGTTCACAGACAGTTTTGCTGTAATACCATGATAGTATGGGCTTGGCACAATTACATCATACACATTATCTTGGCAGCCAGGCAGCAGCAGCTCCAACTGAGCTCAAAGCCAAGCCATCAACAGCCATGCTGAATGAGTTGTCTACACATTTTTACAAAGGCTCTTCCATTTCTTATGTTTGCTTTAATTTGTTGCCCTTATCTTAGTGTTGTACCAACATCCCTATGCAATACTCACGTGTACCCAGTAAGCTGTGAGAAAACATGCAGTAGCAGGCAACAAACTCTAGCCTTGTCATGATCCCTTTTGCAAACATGATGCTCAGAATTTTTCACTCACAGTGAAGTAAAATAGATTGTGCATAATTAAGACCGAGAACTCTTAGAATTCTGAGAACATGCCTGGGGCATGTGTGTGTCTTGGAGCCACGTGTGTCTTGGAGCTCACTTCTGAACTCTGGGCCTTTCCATGTGAGGTCAGTTGCTACAGCACAACCTTAAACTCTTTTTAACCTTCTTAAATAGTATTCTCAACCATTTTCAAGCCTTCTCCCAACAATCTTTAACATTTTAGCCTGAAACTAGCTTATGTTAGTTTCAGAGATGACAATAAAAATAAACCACGTGTGCCACCTTGTACAATCCACGCATCTGGCTGCATCTGACAGAACAGCCTTTCTGGTGGTGTCTCCTCATTACATAGCATCTGCTCCTCCCTTTCC
Organism: Oreocharis arfaki; assembly: GCA_013398015.1. Classification (NCBI taxonomy): domain Eukaryota; kingdom Metazoa; phylum Chordata; class Aves; order Passeriformes; family Paramythiidae; genus Oreocharis; species Oreocharis arfaki. Next base: position 761,338 of record VZRR01012241.1, read on the forward strand.
TCCTCTATTCTTCCTCTTTACATTAAAAAAACCCCCAAAAACAAACAAACAAAACCGTATCAGGCAAAAACACGAAACACAATAGAAGCAAATATTGGAAGCAACTGTACTTCAACTAGAGCAAAAGATTTCTTTTAAAAATAGCTGCTAATATAATTAAGGTCTGCAAGAAATAGCACTTATTAGGCTTTATTAAAGTCACTGATTAACATCAGAGGTGGAGCGTGTGAACTAAAAAACTGGTATGTTAGTTGTGGCAGTACATTTTCTTATTTTAAGGATGAAACCCAACATGCCAGAAATTAGAGACCCACATTTAGCTTGCATGAAGTGAACACCCAGCAGCCCTGCTGTGTCTTTGAAGAGCTGTGAGGACAAGGACACCTCGCTCATTGTTCAGACAAAGAGAGACTTTCTGGAGGCCATGCCTCTGAACTGTGCATTGAAATACTTGCTTTCCATACCCATCAGTAGCTTCAGCAGCCCAGACAGACTAAAAACTTCTGCCCATGCCATCAGAGCCACATTCACCTTCAAACACAATACAACAGTAGAAGAAATCCATTGAATAAGGGCAAAATGATCAAGAAGAGACACACAATAGCATCCTCGCAAACTCAGAATCAGAAAAAGGAATTTTCAGTAACATGTGTCTCTTTCCTGTCCTCACCACCACCCCCAAAAGTAAATCACAGCCACGCACACTCCTGCACAGTGGCTTTAATATGCTGAGTGATTAAAGGTGACGATGATGACTATGGGCCATACTATGCATCTTTAGAGGGTTTTCAGTTCAACACCGAGGGGCCAAATGGGGCTACTGTGTATCTAAAATAGTTTAGTCTGATTAAAGGTGTAATTATATAGTTAGTCATAATAGCTGCCATACTTTAAAAGAAACCCACCTCTCCTTCAGGGGAAGGGAAGGAAATTATGCTACTTTATTCATTCAAACACACTCTCAGTTAAATTCAAATACAGCATGTGGACTAGATAAATACAGTGACACACAGCCACAAACACTTAGTAATCCAAGATAGAACAAGGAGATGAATCTCAACCTATAATCTTCGCAAAGGGAAACGAAATCTTATGATTAAGAGTTCTGTCATATCTGTGCAGGTATCAGTGGAGGCTGCGTGTTTTTTTCTCAGCTGTCATAAGAAATTCATGCTGGTTTTAGGGCCTAAATATGAGCAAAGGCATTGCAAACACAGGGTCTGACACAGAGGTTAAGAGATTTACATGTTTATATGGTTAGCACGTAACTTCTCTAGACATCCACACAGATTTGCTCTATTATTGTTACTTCCAGCAAATCATCATTGCAGGTCGGCAGGAATAATGACTTTTGTCTAGAAAGGGTTTCCTCAGCTTAGGGCACCTTTCACAGAGCAGTAGGTGATCTCAAACAGTCTCTACCATTCTAGTATAAGATAGCATGGGGAAAGGTAATTTCTGTATACAAGTTATACCTTTTAAACGAATGCTTCTGGTTACACAGGAGAGAGGGTGAAAAAGAAATGCACAATAGACAAGCTTTATTTTTTTCACCTTTTTTTTTACTGACGCTCCAAATCCACATTTAACACCACTGAAGCCATTTAGAGAACCTTGCCCAGCGACCACTGCCTCGAGACCCTCCATGAGATTCAGTTTCCCAAGGAGACAGACACAACCCAGACCTAGTTCACCTGGACACAAAGGAGGCAAGGCACTGTCTACACAACATTCTGATCCACAGCAGACCCAGCCCCCAAATCAAATGACAGAACCAGGCTGGATAAAACACACGTCCCATTTCAAGGAAAAAATACAGGGGAAGGGTAAGAGATACAGGAAAAGAAATTTGTCATCCTTGCCAATAAAGTTTCCAGCTACCTACATAGACGCTCGTACACTCTCTGAAAAATCTTCCTCTGGAATAAAATACTTGGAGCATTTGGTGTGCACTGAACAAATCTATTGAGTTTCACTGTTTAACCTTCCTCCTCTCCCCCATTTTTGTTTTTTTAGCACTGGTGTTAGAATTTTGAAATGTTCTGTATTTCAACAATTGAACATACATTCCCCACACTAATCATTTGATGAGAGAGGAGGCTGACCAGGACCCAGCTGAGGCATCACATTCCACATAATTTGTTAAATAACACAAAGATAAATCATCTTTATATGTGCACATTTTTTAATCAGCATCCTTTGCCCAACATAGCTCAGCGGTCGAGTTCCAAGAACAATTTTGAGTCCTGTCATCCCATTTTTTTTTTCCAAGCATTCTCTCAAATGATCCGGTAGTTACATCACTGCACCTCCCTTGAGCTAGACTTCCATATCTTTTACATGCTATCTGCTATTCTTCAAGTTTTTACACACTTGATAAGAGAGCAGAAAAGATAATTGAAAATATACGAGAAAACATTATCTTGCATCAACAGAACTATATAAGAAAAAAAAACAGACAAAGACACACTTACAGCAATAAAACTACAAAACACCACATACAACAGTTTTATGGGAAAGAACGATGAGAAAATATTATTTTCCAGATTTCACACCATTTTCTTCCCCCCCCACACCCAAACTGGGTGAGGTAGGAAGCAAGAGAGTTTCTTGTTTCTTTTAATTTTGCCCTGAAACATACTTTAAGTAATTGCAAGTGAGTGACACCTAGTGATGAACACAAATCTGATCATCCTCCACTCTCCCACACAGAGAAGATAAGCCAGCAAGCACCAACAGGTAACTCAGGAGTGGGTGTTGAATCATGGGAACCTGACACTACTATGTTTCTCTCCCTTAAAAGCCAAATATCAAGTGAGCCAAGACCTAGAAACTTGGTGAACAACTAAAAAGAATAAAAGTAAAAATGGCTAATCTGTCCTAACGAGAGATGGTGAAAACAGATCTAAATCATGAACTGCAAATTCACTTCTCTATTCTCTTTAAAACCAATCAGCTCTCTCTGGGAACAGTAAGTTTTCCCAGAGATCTCATTCTTAATTAAAAATATATATCTCAGAACCAAACAGGAAGAATGGGTTTCTCATTAAATACTAAAATATCAACAGCTGTCTTAGAGACCAGTTAGCGATGTCTCTGGTGTTACAAATGCTGTCCTGCTGTAAGGATGTTAGGAGCTTGTCAAAGACTCTTATTTTGCCAGTAGTTCCAAAATTATTGCTCACAGAGCAGTTACTGGAAGTGAAGGGGAGGGGATCTAGTGTGATTTCTGGTAGGGTTACAGGAAGGAAAAGTATGCTGCTATGCAAAGTAGCAACAAAACAGTCCCCTGAAAGGGAAGCTGGAATAAAGGGACTGAGAAAACTGGTCTGATTTTTTAACACCATGACATAGGATAATCCTCTACATGGGAAGCTCACCCCGACCAAGAGATTCCCTTGCTTACTGCATTTTTCAGAGCAGTCCAAAGTTTCAGAACTAAGACAGCAAAACACAAAATCCTGTAGGAAAGGGAAGTGATTAATCTAGCACGGCCATTGTCGCTTTTACACACTTGGTGCCATTTCATCTTTTTCTGTCATGAACAGGATTGTCGCTGGAAACTCAGGACTAGCTCCTGCTTTAAAGACAAAAAGTTTTTACATCATGATTAAAAGCCATCCAAGGACAGGAGAAAAAAAAAAGAAATAATAAAAAAAAGTGGGCAGAGAAACACACGCTCCAACTTGCAGACCTTGTTCTGCTCAGTAAACCCATGGCCATCTCCTCTTCTTTCCTCACAGATTCATGCGAGGTCAGGCTACTTTTTTTTTTTTGTTAATCCCTCTGCAAACATTAAGGAAAATCCAAAAGCCTGTAAAATTTAAAGCCCTGAAATCCCAAGCTCTCCAGAAAACTAACACAAGAGAGCCATCTACCATGCAAAGGCAGGACTGTCGGAGCTGGGGCAGCAAGGGCCGCCGCTGAAACTTATTTGAATGAACTTGACCCAGGTTGGCGGGCGGCCAGCGCCCGACGTCACCCCGTGACTTAACAGAACACAGTGTTCTTGGCACCTGCACAAGTATGTGTTGAAATCCACGCTGGAGAGGGAGAGAAAAAAAAAAAGTAACTGCATGTTTCAAATTAATAAATGAAAATGGTAATGAAAAGGTAATAAAATGCAAAGGCAGCATTAGATGTTTTTAAATGTATCTGCTCCATTTTCCCCCTTATTTATTAGTTTATTTATTACTGGCGTTCCCTCACGTACCAGAGGCTCGGCATACGGGTAGCTCTCCCCATGACGAGCCCTTCCCTGTCCAAATCCCGTCCCACGCACTCTCCCTCTCACCTCTATCTGTGCCCTACCTGGAAAATTCCAGTGCAGCACTCAGCCAGGCAGTGAGGGCAGACAGCAGCTGCGCTGCCAGGGCTGCCCCTGACTCACCCCCTCGCCCAGCCCTCACCCAGAGGCAGCACAGCTGGCACCCCAAGCCTACAGGGGATGATTGGTGACACAGTTATGCCACTCACCAATGGATTGTGCTAACACCTTGTCACAAGATGACAAGCACACAAGTAGAAGCAGGACAGGCAAAATAAACTAAAGGAACCATGAACTCTATGTGCTTCCTCCACACACCATATTGCTATTACTTCCCTTTTCTGGATTTCCTCCCTCCCAGACTACCCCTCTTTCTCTCCAAAGCCAGGCCTCAAGCCTCCTTTTTCTCGCCTGTCACCTCTTATCTCACTGACACCCTATTCTCCTCTTCAGTGACTGATCAAGACATTTGACACCCGTACGTGCAGGATCAAAACCAGCTCACACACCTGCTGAGGTGACTCTTCGCAGTCACCTCTTCAGGGCTTGTACCTGCCACCAGCAAACACACCAATGTCCTGATGGCACAAGCCTCCAGTAATACTTTGTAGTCAGGCCATCAGTCACAACAGGAACATGGATCTAGTTTTATCCTCATTACCTTCCAAGCACACATCCTCAGCCTAGCACTCAGTCTATACCATTAAAGGAATATATAGGAGATGGTAAGACAGAATTTCTACCCTACCTGGACAGCCCGCTGCTGCTTCTACCATTTCAGTGCAAACCTGAAAAGCGGCATCAGTTAATATCTTATCCAGTGTTCCACCACCCTTCATCCATCAGCTGAGAGACGACAACATTTTTGTCTAGTTACAGATTCTCTAAAAAGACACACATCTAGCAGACGATCCACATCTCTGGCCAGTTCTTCCAACATCATGAGCCCATGTCGTACGTGAAAGTTGCACTGACTATTTTTCACCTTGTCTATTACACACAACTATAGAAATAAACCACCTGCTAAGCAAAGAGACAGTAAAACTTGCATAGGAAGCAATTAGGCACTTTCTGGAGTCTCTGTTCAGTATCACAGAAAATTCTTTTAAAACTCCTTTTCTTCCACCCAGAACTCTGATTATGCCTTTAAAATTAAAACAGTATTAGCTTCAATACCGTAACAGTAAGGAAAGGAATTGTACTTTAATTCCCCAAGGGTAGAAAAACTGAGAAAGAACTCAAGTGTTTGTGTTTTGTGCATATAATTTCTTGATGCTCAAAATGCCATTATCTGAGTAACTGCATCTTAAAAAAAAAAAAAAAATCCTAGAGAAATAAAAAAAGACAGTTCTTCCACAGAAAGGCAAAAAAAAAAAAGGTGCGATATATCAACAGCACATCCACATGAGAAAAAACCCACAAATGCTAATCAGGACAAAGCAGAGAATGGAACTACTCAAAGAACGAGTAATTTAAAAGCTCCCTATAAACAATCTACAATCTTTTGACACTATCACGTATAAGTGAAAACTTTCACAGAGCAAAAGAAGAAGCAGTGGACTAAATTTCTGATCTCGTCTTTCTATGGTCAGACTCCAGATCCAAAAAGGCACATGTAGCAGAGAAAGTGAATTCAGAGTTTGGCAAGTTACAGGAAGAAAAGGCATTCAAGTAAGAAATACAAAGATTGCTGATGACAAAAATGACAGGGAATTCGTAACACTCGCAAATTTCCAGTGACATGCCTTGACTTGATAGTTATCTTTAAGAATCCCTATGGAAGGAGCAGTTCATATTTATTTAACAAAGATGTGCTGGCATTCACACTACGCTTCTAATGTCAAAGCAGCTGCCTGCCCATTCCCCTCCAAACACAGCCAGAAACACTACTCCTGCAGCAGAAATGGGGGAAGATTTTTACGGAAGAGGGAAGCTCTTTGGTAGTCTCATGTTTACAAAGGAGTTGACTGGGTTGTCAAGGAGGAAAAAGCCCCACAGCAATCCTCATACTACATGCTTTGAATACACACAATTAAATTCGTCACAAAATTACAGATGAGTCTTCCATGAAACTTTGAAAGCCTGCCCCAGTACCCTCGCCTCTCTCCTAATTGGATTTGGCAAGGAGCACCAAGATACTGTTAAGTCTGAAAGTTTGCTCGAGAACCAGATCCACAGGTTAGAGAAGTTTTCTCGAGCCACTCCCAGCTGGCTAGTGGGCAAACCACAGAGAGACTGCCAGAGCCTCCAAGGAGGGCAAAGTTGAGGGCAGGATGTGACACACTTACCGCAATCACGCAGGCTACTTGCCTTCCTAACACCCAGTGTGGTTTACAGCCTCTAAGCAAATGAACAGGACTGTTCGCTCAAAAAGGGTGAGATTAATTTTTTTATTGTATTATTAAAGTGTGTATTCAATAAAATAATTTGTTCTTACACCCTTCAAACCTGTGAACAGGATATGAAAAAAAAATAGTTGGGATCTCTTACAACTAAAAGATAAAGCAACAAGTCCTCACGTTTTGTAGCTGACCACAAAAGCAATCAAGGCCTGTGCTCCACTGCCCCTCTCTCTCTCCTAAACCACTTCATCTCTCTGGAACATGAAGTCCTGTCATATTTTCTTTTGCAGTTTAGGGAATCTCAAGTGGTTGGATGCAATCAGCTGCACCAGGACCAAAATCAGAGTATCACATTCCCTGACTTTAGCATATACTGTTTGAATTAAAACTTTCAACTGGAGCACGTTATGTTTTTATTTAACGTACAAAAGAAAACCCCACCTATCCACAAGTAAGTTTAATTGTAAAATCCCATTTTCAAAGCACGGCTAATCCTGAGCCATCTCTAACCATGCTCAACTATGTACATATGAAAGCAACCACAACAGCACACAACTACAGCTGGTTACATACCCGCCAGGTAGGAAAAAAATGCAGGCAAGAGAGACACTTGTATTTTCTTAAAATACAATGCTGTCATTTTAAATGAAGGAAGACTGTATCAGATGGGTCATCCTCCTTAAAAACAAGTGTAAGCAAGATTCAGATACTGAAAAGGCACAGAAGTACCCGTTAACACTGCCAAGCTACTAATTTGAGAGTTGGGTCATTTGCTAATAAAGTGAAGAGCACTTACTGTACATTACTATCTGCAATGTTGCAGAACCTGACAATCTAACACATTTGCCTACTTTCTCCTCACCCATTTTTAAACATAGTTAAAATACCCATTTGGAGGGTCAGAGAAAAGAATCTAGGACATATCCATAACAAGAGTGAGTTGTTAAGTGCAGAAGCAACACAAAAACATGACTTCAGAGCAGCAGGAAACACGGTAGCACATGACAGATACAATCAAATCCATAGGTGAGTAAACCCAGGATAATGCCACAATTAGGTCAGTGCTGCATTTCAGCTTCTGCAACATTTAAAGTCCAAGCATTTTATTTCTTTTGCTGTTTTATGACATCCAATCTGACAGTCCTCACAACACTTTGGTCTGGAAATGACTTATTACCAGATGAAATGTACAGAAAATGAGTGAAAGGAAAAACTGTCAAGCTACCTACAGGGCAACACAACAGGATTTACGTGATCTGTGGTTACAATAAGTGCAGACAGAGGCAAACAAATTGCGCCTACCTGACTATGCATACAAAACTCAAGACCTTTTAATTTATTAAATAGAAGTTATTACTGTTTGCAGGAAAGGAGGTGATGTTCCTTGCCAGCTACATATGGCAACATATTTCTAGATGTTTGTTTTTATTTTTACCAATTACAGCTTAGGGTTGATGTGTGTATGTGTGTGTTTTCTTTTTCAAAAGCTAGTGCAGGTTGAGGTATTTTTCTAAAAACAAACATACACACCTGTAGTAGTGATCACATTTTAACCACAGAAACAATGTGATACAACCCAACAGGCTTCTGGATTCTACAGTTCCACAACGTTAAAACAGGTTTGCACTCAGATCTTACTTAAATAAAATATCAAATTGGTGTCTTTGGTCTTAATTTCATCCTTACTTCTTATTAATTTCTTATTTCTATATCACCTTTTTCACTTTAATCTTATGCTTCTGCTTCATTATGGACTAGTTTGCCTTAGTTTGTCCTCTGGGTGGTCTTTCACAGTTTTAGCAAGTATTGATTTTCCACAGTACAGTTTCCTCTCTCTCCAACACTACATAGTTAAGCTCATAAAACCAAACAAAAGAATTCCTCTCTAACTTTTTCCAGCATTGTTTGTTTAGATTTCTGAGCATGCAATTAGTCTAGTTTCACGTAGCAGAAATTAGAACACTATTCTTGCTACAAACTGCAGAGACTGGGACTAATGCCTTCCAGAGAGACTGAGGCACCAGGTACAAAGTTTCAGTTTCGCTAAACAGAATTAACCGATCAGATTTGCTGTTCGTTTTAGATGCAAGCAGTAAACCAGGGCTTCCTTTTGCTTTAATCCCATCAACACTGGCCTAATGCCACATAAGATAACACGTTAACAAGGCTCTGGAAGCTGAGGACTCAAACACACAATAAAGCAGCAATTAAAAAATTGTGGAGATGAAGGAAACCAAGTGAGAAGAGCAAGAACAAGTCAGGCCAGAGACTTGTCGAACTCGTCATCCTATCTGGGACAGCGGCCCATGTGAGGTGCAAAAACGAAAGAAGCTCAAAGTAAGTGAATGCTTCTGCCTCTTCCCTGATACACCCCTCAGGAGTGAGGTGACTTGCAACTCCAGAACTTCCATGGGGAGAATCATTTGACTGCTAGGTAATTAGATTTTTCTCCAGAAATAAAGTCCAATCACCTTTAAACCAAACTCTGCAGAATTCTGGTAATATTGTAGAAATTCTTACATTTTACTTAATTTTTTCATGTCAGCAAAGAAAGTCACTGGAAGGGACCACAGCTGGGTCACCAGTCATAGATTTCTGATTTAGTCATTGTGGTTTATCATTGTTGCAACATCTACAGAAGTCTCAGAAAAGGTAACGACTGTTATGCTGAGAACTGTACCAAATCATACAAAAAGAAGTGGCAACCTCTGCTCAATGAATTTGTGGCAGATAATGAGCCTAAGTGAAGTGCATTTTCAAAAAGTCACAGTGTTGATCAAAAAAAAAATACACTGAAAGATATTTTTCTTGCAGTTCAACCTTACAACACTACCACCACTTGTGGATGTCCTTCAGAACTCTTCATTCATCAATTCATTCCAGTTCATTCCAGATCAGGAAAACACAAGCATCTTTCTTCTTTTCAAAAAGAGAGCATAGTGCTGCTAATAAGCAGATGGAGAATTTTTACAATTACTGGCTGCAAGTCTCATAAAAATTAAATCCATTTGCTGTTCTTCCATTGAAAATGCATGGTAACAAAGCAACAGAAATTAGCATTTGGTGGTCTCTTAAATCATCCCTCCCTGCTCAAAATGTGAAAATAAACCACAACACATTATATCACCAGCAGTCTTACTTTTTTGGCTCTATGATGATGACAAGGATCATGACTGTGTCAAAGGCAGATGATTATGGTCTACATTACTACTTCTGACTGTTCAGAGCATCTGGAGCATGCAAGGCAGAGAGAAAACTTCCACCACCACTTTCCAAAATCCTTACAAATTAATTGATGGCAATTAACAGCTGAATAGTATTTGAAAACCATGAAATTCAAATGCAGAGGATGTAAAAGGTGTTGCATCTTCACAACCAAATTTTTCAAGTCACAAGCAACATCCGCATTAAAAGTGCAGAAATGTTCAAAGTAGCTGCAAAGCTATACACACAACAAAAAATTATGTTGGGTACTTCATATTAACACAGTGCAACTCCTCCCCTTCAAACCTTACTGTCATTCTTGCCTTCAAAAAGTAAGTTGTACCACAGAAGTGTAGCACAGAAGTTAGGTTGCCTTCCAATCCTATATAAAATCATGTTCTAGTTCTCCTTTCCATTACATTTCTACTATTTACTTTCCATTATTTCCCAAGTTATGATTTCTTCCACTTACCTCTGAACAAAATGAGCTATGATAACTTAAATATTTATACTCAGCATCCACAAGGATGATCCACCAAGGAGATATGTGCAATACTTTTCACTTATTAAAGTGATGAATCAACTCAGCATCTTCATTGTCAACAAGATTGATACATTCAGGTTTTCTTTTTTTTTCTTTTTAAACATTGAAGAAACCAAACCAGAGATTTTTGCCACAGATTTTTCCTCTGAGTTCATTACATTTGAGAAGCCATCAGTAGGTATGGGAAGCATTTGTCTAAAATTGTAAAGCCATGCAAAAAGAAAAAAAAAAAATTCTCTGCCCTGTTCTGATGCCCACCCAACTACTTTTTTCGCCCGTAACTGCTGTGGTTAGTACTGTTTTTAACAATAAAATGTTTTTACAGATGAGAAAAGCATCACAGAATCTTTAAATTGTAAGCAATATTAGCCACAAGTCAAAAATAATGTAAGGAACAAACCTAGCTCGACTGTTTGCATGAAAACTAGACTCAAGTGCATATGAAGGTTACAAAGTAGAGGGGAATAATCACCCTCCTGGCATTTGTTTCAGACTTGTTTAATGTAAAAACATTGGTTTTGTTGTTGTTTAAACTGACAGTCTTATCTATTGTCCAGCTCATTGCTTTTTAGCCATGAGAGCAGCAATTATGCCCTATTTTACTTTCCTCGTCCTAAATTTGTACCCCTCAAAAAGTCTACTTAACGGGATATTTTTTAATCCAACATCCCACCCATAAACTATTTAAGAGAAAATATAACTCCTTCTCTTCTCCTTCTCCTCCAACTACTATAGACTGAGGCTGATGACAGTTTCTTACTCCGAAGAGCTGCTTTGGCCCTTCCTTTCCAAACCAGTAAGCAAACACCATACAAAAACTCTTACATCCTTCCAACACACCACAAATATCTCACATTATAAGAATGAATCTGTTGAGTTCCATAAAGGAGGAATAAGTAAGTCAAAGCTTCTGTAAAGTGTCCTGGTATACAGCTATATAACCTGGTTTAACAAGCAGCTATGTAAAACTGTTACATTACTGCCCATAACACTGTTATTTCCTTTCTCTGTACAAGTCTGCAAAGAACAGGCCAAAAAGCAACATGATGCTTTATCTGCAACTGTCACAAATAAAAGGTCTTTTTTCTAATCCTGCCTTTAAACAGATAATGCATTATTAGATTGGGGTATTTATTTATTTATTCTTTTTATACAAGTAGTTATGCTGTTCTCCCCTTCTAAAAGATAATGAAGTGCTTCATATCCTAGACAAATCACATTATTACTGGAACATACCAGATTCACATTTTGGCAACATCAATAATTTTTTCTACTTTCATAATGGTTCAGTGTATTTCAACAAATGTTTATGTTTTAAAAAATCCAACACAGTACTCTTCCAACTAGTGATAAAAATTACATATTTCAACTTAAAATAAACCATAAACAAAAAAGCCCAGACTTACCTTTGCACTTCTCCCTCACTCAGTCTAGGAAATTAAAGAAACTTAGTCTGTGAAGCTCACTCCAGGGAAACTAAATTCTTTTCTAGACAAGTCTGGCTAGGGCCATCACTCTCTAAAAAATCCATGCTGTCTCAAAAGCTCCCCTCCTTCCCTATGTCTGTACAGAAAGCTTTATTAAAAACATGAGGTAAGCATAAACTAGAGTACATTAAAGAACACCCTGCAGAAGCCAAGCAGGGCATCAGGTGGTAGAGAATTACAGCTATAAAGGGTATCCACTGCACTGACCAAGTGGAGACTGATTTGCAACACTGTCTTTTGGTATGTGACTTCTCAATTGCTCTGCAGAGGAAGCATAGAGGGTGACGATGGTAAAAAGGACAAAATTAATACATGCTGAAAAGCCCACAGCACACAAACATGGGAACAGCTGTAGAGGAGTCTACCAAGGACCACTCTACTCTCTTACTTTTGTCTCCAACTGTGATTAATGTCACATGTTTAGGGAGGAGTTTAAAACAGGACAAGCATGCAGGAGTGCTACCACAGAAGAGTCTTCCTGATTCCAGTTTGTGGCTACAACCAGAGGCAAGATCTTTGTATTTAATTCTTAACAGATTTGTGTTGTCTTCCTTGAGTTTGCCCAGTTAGTCTTGAACCTGTGTAATCTTTCAGCATCTGTATCATCCTATGACAAGGAGTTCAGCAGCTCATATGCTGGGATGAATCAACTCTGTTTTAATGTTGAATCAACCAGCTCATTTCATTTGATGCCTCCTAGCACTATACAGGACCCAGTCATTTGGTTTACTTCTTATCTATTTATGAGGCATGGGTTTCTTTCATGCCCTCTCCACAACAATCTCTTTATGAGGTTGAAGATTCCTTTTCTCTAGAATGTTTTGCTCACACCAACTTGCACTGAAGCTTTTCAAGTTCCACTGCACCTTTTTTCTTGTGAATGGAAAGACCAAAACTAGGATCCACAAGTACAGAATGTGTGCAAACTTAAGGGATTCTTAAAGTTGTGGTGTTTCCAGCAGCCTTCCAGAGTATTTAAAACCCAGAACAAATCTCAACCCTTCTCATACATGACTATTTAGGTCAGGATGAAGCTGCTCTGCCCATCATGTTTGCCTTCACAGGCAGACAGTTCAGGTCTGGTTTTCTCACTCAGCTTTAAAGTTCCCTTTCCCATGCACAGGAAAGTGTCATGGTGTCTGCAAAACAGCAACAAGTCTGCCACAATCAGTGTTTCTAAAGAGTTGCAACCAGATGAGAGTACATGGTGGCACAAGACTAAAATGTTGTATTAGGCAAGACAGAACCAGTGAACTGACACCAAACAATGGCCAGGTGAAGGTGAATGGGGACAAGTGAATGAAATAGTGACTGTGCTGAGAAGAGGAGACAGAGTGGGAGGAGAACGATGGGGGACTGAGTCAAAAAGAATGCCACTGTGCTGGGACTGAGCAGTGAATCAACAGCCATGTGCAACAGCTTCTCTATGTGTCCAGGAAGTTGGAATAACAAAGCTCGGCTGAAGTTGTGAGTAGTGGGGAAGATATCATATGAAGTAACAAATTCATAGCATATTTGAGAGAGATTGAGGACAAAGATAAAACCATCAGGTAGCCAAGGCTGTTGCCCTCGTCTGAAGGCAAATAGTGTTATCCTAAAGGGAATAAAAACGGAGGGAGCAGGATTGTCTGCAGCACCCAAGAGTGTGCTAACAGATTCCTACAGAGCAGGCAAAATCCTCTTTAACATACTTTAACATCTACAGCTATGGAGTTAGAGACCATCTCCACAGAAAGGGTTAATCAGTCATCAGCGTTGTTAGTCTGGAACATGAGTGTCCTAACAACAGAAGAACTGTAAATCTGAATTGTCATCTACAGATGATTCAGACATTTGTATAGAAACTGTCTATCACAGAACATGACACAGACCCTGACAAACTGGATATGAGAGGCATTACATCTTCACACCATCCCAGTCCCTTCTTATTGTCCCCAAGAAAGTAAACCCCTTGCCCAATATTTCATACCTCCAAATTACTCAAGTTCTATTATACATATCCTCAGTTTTAGTCCATTTGTTCTGCCTCCCTTTATTCCTCTCTTATCTGTCCAACACACTTCCATACTGTAATGGGAGCCAGAAACAAAAGTCCTGTTCCCCATGCCTTACCATCAAACTGCATTCTTTACAAGCTAAAGATACAGTGCCATGACTTGAAAAATAAACCCAAATCAACCACAAAACAAAACCCCACACAACTGCCTTCTTCCATATATAGATAAGGAGAGAGCTTCCTCCATTAAAGAGAGATATACAGGAGGTTCATCCATTAAAGAGAAACACACTGGAAAAACCTCAGGGGGTTATAACAACCCTGAGGTTAGTTTAGAATACTTTCTAAACTTTGGTCTTCCTGAGTTTTCTAAGATAGTCTAAATTTACTTCTAGATCTTCACAATTCAGTAGATTCTACAAAGAGCTGCTACACACTAAACCTTACCACAAAAGGAACTTTTCTGTTTTGGTGAATATTGACAAGGAATTCCTTAGAAGATGAAGCCTAAATACACGGCTAGTTGGATGATTTTGGTACACCTCATGCTTTACTTGTTCTACCAGGAATTGGATGACCATGGACATTTAGGTGTCTTATTCTCACTTAAAAGCCATTTTATAGGCAGTATTGCACATACACTTTTTTGAGACAGACATATGCATGCTTTTCTTACACTGCTGCCACAAACCTCAACACCAGTAAGATTCCCTTGTGAAAAGATGAAAACTGCAACTGCACTAGGAACCTTAAAATGACATGCAAAGCTTTTTTTTTCCCCCATCTGGGTGTAACAAACATCCTTGGTAGTAAAACAGAATTTTACTTTCCCCAATACATTAGGTCCCTCTCCTGACACCATGAACTGACCAAAATGGGTGATAGAACAAGCCACTAAAAGACCATAAAACTATTTTTAAAGCACAGTGACAACCCACAAGAAAGACTGAACCAAAGGCTTTTTGAGAGTTCAAGCCACTAGCCAATCTATTCTGTTCAGGTCTCCTTCCAGAACTACAGTATTTGGAAAGCATGTTTATAAGAAAGAGAAATGATTAAGACTGGTCTTAGGTACCCTACTAAAGTTCTCTTCCACCATTTCCTTCAAAAAGAATTTTCCAACAAATTCAAATCAATCTTTCCTCCAATTTATCCTGGAGACTCCTGAGACAGTTTGGAAGACAAAGTCAGACAAATCAAAACTCAGCAGCTTTCTCACCGTGCTCACGACTCTTTGCAGAGAGCAAAACTATTACCAAATTATCCATAATAGCAAACAACAGAAAGCCTCATCAGAGGTGAGGAAACCAGCAAGACAAAAGCCTTTAACTTCCTATTAATGTTGTTAATTCCTCTGGCTTCATCCTCTCTCTCTTTCCAAAGGAGAGCACTGCGCTCCCAGCAGCACATGCTCTGCTCATCCCTGTAGCATCTTCTGCTGCAGCACCAGGCAAGCTACCAACAGGCGACAGACAAGACCCTTTTTCTTTCCTTCATCTCTTTAGATGGAGCTCAAGGCCCTGACAGGGCAAACAGATACTGCTTTGCTTCTCCCTGTTACTCCTGAAGATCCTCTGTGGTGCTGTCAAGAGCCATATTCCAGAGAGGTGCCAGACCTGAGGAAATGCAGATGCCTTGTGTGGCATGCAGCTGCAGGAAAGCTAACACAGGCCTCTTGAATCTTGTTTAAAACACCAGGCAGACTTGGGGAGGATGTGGGAAGACCACAAAGAGAGGGGCATTCAATACATGGATACAAAGACAGCAAGGCTGTCAGCTGCGCTTAAAGTTGTTGCTCTCCAGAGCTGTGTAAGAAAGAATACGGGGCTCAGCTGAAGCCTTAAGTTAAACAAAGCAGAGGGGTTGGATTAGCATTCACAAACAGCCTGGTGCTTCAAACAACATAAAAATACATTCTGGGAATGACAGCTCACGGCAGCAAGGTCTGTTTATGTCACTGTCATAAGTGCTGTGATCCTTCAGATTTCATAGATCCAGAACGTGGTACACAAGTCTCCACTAAACTTATTCACCAAGTCATCCAGGAATTTCACAAACTAGGCACAAAGAAGCATAGCGAGCTCAGTGACACTGTGGATCACCTACGAAAGCACCTCTAAGTATGAAAACGGTGACCAAAGACGCTTCCTGCAAAAGGGCCATCACGGACTTGGGGCATTTTTACAGCACCAAAAATACACACAACATGTATCAAGATGCTCATACAACTGGGTCCTTCTTGAGGAGGATAATGAGCCAATGTCACACTGACATTTGAACCCCCTGTGTCCCCAGTTTTAAAGAAAAATATTAAAAGAAAAATACTCCCAAGATAATTTAAACCATCAAAGCAAGGAACATCTGAGCCAGTTAGGTATTAGCTGAATTAGTGTCGTCGGTCCTGTTTTAAACTTAATGGGGTCATTGTTTAACTACAGACTGAAAAAAAAGCTAGTTATAATACAAATAGCTACAGCGCACCCAGAAACATTCTGTCTCCTATTCTGATAATCTGACCAAATCATGGAAATAGAAAGTTGAGAGGGGAATACTGTCTGTGACTAAGTAATAAAGCTTCAGGGCTTGATTCCTGTATCAGAAGATGCAGAGACATCCCTGCCGAGGGGATGCAGCAGAAAGCAGCTGGTGCACAGGTTCAGTTTTTTCTGGTAATTCAGGTATAAATCCTTCCACCTTGCAGGTGTGAATGCTTTCTGTACCACTACTGACTTGCAATCTGCTGATCTGTATGTCTTGCCTAGAAGGCCCAGCTGAAGAGTCCTGCTAGAAGAGACCAGTTCTACCCAGAAAAGAAAGGTTCCTGGTTTCGGAAAGACAAAGAGAAGAGAGACAGGGAAGGGAGAAGGATGCTGCCCAGACTGGTTATGCTGTCTTCATCCTTCAAGTTTTCCAGGATCCAACTAGATAAAGCCCTAAGCAACCTTGTCTGACCTTGCAGCTGAGACTGTTTTGAGCAGGTTGAACTGGAGAAATCCTGAAGTTGTTTCCAATCTGAATTATTCCAAAAAGTACACATTCAGAAATAATTGTAAGCTTGTGGCTATTTTGTATCTATTCTAAAACACTTCCTTCAGTAATGAACTGACAAAAGTGCTTGCAATAACACGGTCGTATCATCACCCATTATCTGTGTTAAGTCATCAGTCTGACAGGATGACACAAATTCCATTTGCCATAATAATGATTCCCTACCTTGAGATAACCTGCTTTAAATTCTGTTACACAACAATAGTTCTAGACTCAATTCTAATCACCAAGCCAATGTTAGTTGTAATTACCATTATAATGGAGCAAGAAAGACAGGACACAAAAGCAAGTCCAGAAATAACAGCAAATCTTGGCCTGCTCATCTTTTAAGGGACCTCTTCAGAATTTCATGAAGTATGTTGAATTGCCCTCAATGTAAAGCCACAGAAGGACAGAATTTGTTTTGAGGGGTTTTATTTTAAAGCCAAGTTAAGACAGTAATAAATCCATGAACTAAGCAACTGAACAAACCTTAATCTGAAAGACCAGAAGGCCTTAGGTAAAAGACACAGACCTACATATATCCATGCAGGAAGGACTTCTAAAATAATGTGTTCTTCACTGAAGGAAAACCCCAAAATAAACCTTTTGCACAACATTAAAATAATTTTTGCACAAAATCCAGTATCACATCAGATCGCTCACTGTCAGGGCACACAGACTGCAGAACAATAGAGAGCTGAGAATGTGGTAGGGATTTACTAAACAGTTTTGAACCATAACATACAGCAAAAATCTCTTTTTCAGTTGTCTCTCTTCATTCAGCATAATAGTTTGGGGATATTACCACTGTCTGTGTATTCCAGTCCCTACCAGGTGCCTGTGAGAGAGTCAGAGAGAGATTTCTTACAAGGTCTTGTAGCAATAGGACAAAGGGGAATGGCTTCAAACTGAATGAGGGCACCTTTAGATTAGATATCAGGGAGAAAATCTTTACTGTGAGGATGATGAGACACTGGAACATGTTGCCTAGAGAAGTTGTGGGTGTCCCACCTCTAGAAGTGTTCAGGTCCAGGCTGGATGGAATTTTGAGCAATGTGGTCTAAGGAAAGGTGTCCCTGCCCACTTGGAACTGGATGATCTTTAATTTTCCTTCCAACACAAACCACTCAATGGTTCTAAGATTTAGAGGGAACAAGCTCTTAACCATGTGACTTTTTGATGAATTTTCACCCAGCCAGAAGTTAAGATCAGCAGACAAGTATCTACTGCACTTATTAGTGTGCTGTGCAACAAAGAGGACCTGCTGTAACCAGTTAAGCTTTATTCATGCTACATAGCAAATACTTAAGACTAACTCCTTGCACCATTCTGGGACAAACCTCACTTGTTCCACGTGTAAACTAAGCAAATCTGGCTACCCACCAGAAACTGATAAAGTGAATTTAACATACAGAACACAAAGAAAAGACCATACTCTTGTAAGATACCAAAATTACATACTCCATAAAAGTGCTGGCCTACTTTATGGGATTAAGTGTTTTGAGGAAGGGTTCAAGGTGGGAAGATGATGCCACTCAGTGCACAGGGCCAGAGAAAGTTCCCAGTTTCAGAGGTAGTATGGAAAGAGGGAGGGATTTACCTAGAGGAGCATGCGTTTTCATTTAATTCCTAGCATTTAAATATTTGTAAGTTAAAAATAATTCATAGATAAACAGTTCTTACAAAACATGGAACTTCAGCTCATGAGACAACAAGTTTCTACACAAGTTCGGCAAAAAGTGGTCACTACAAATGCATAAATATATGGAGTTTTTCAATTTTGAAGTGATTACACAGTGCTCTTATAGAAAACATGTGTGCTGAGAAACTAAAATTAATGGTTAATCTTTGTTTTAGTACCACGTTCTCCAAGAAAAAAGTTCCCCTGGGTATCCATCACTGGCAACTGCAAGTCAAGGAACTGTAAGAATAGAACCGTCTGGGATCACCTTGTCAGATCTTTGTCCTGCATCATCTTAAGCAAAAATTCAACCACTTATAGGTCAAATGAAAGCTAACATTAAGTAACTCTCTCATCCCTTAAAAAACAGCAAAAGGAAAGTAAAGCATGGCCCTGCCATATCTTGCACATGCTTTCTTCAAAAATTCTCAAGACAAAAATTAGCTCACCACAAGGCCAGCTTCAACTTGCCGTCCTCATTATCCTCTATCATGCAGCTTTACACATCAGAAGTGGATAGCTGATAGGAAAGACACAGCACAGGGACTTGGAACATAAACTGAATTGTGACTGCAGCTTTACAGCCTACAGATAAGCAAGAGTCTTATCTTCCAACCAAAACAATACGTGAAGCTTTTCTATGCAGTTAATTATCACCGAATAGAAATATTTTTAAAATTAGATATATTAGTATACAAGAGGGGGAAGCCATAGTTATTAATCCTCTGAGATTTCCCAGTAGAAACCTAATACACTCCTACCAAGAGTAAATACTACCATAAAGATATTTTGGCAGTAATCCTAAACCTCCAGAACCTCTTGGTATTTGGCATATTTTGAAGTGGGGTAAAATAAATTTCATGGTCTTTTGATTATCCACACACTCCATTAGATTCTAGATATTTAGTAAATACCACAAAAATGATGATATATCAACATTTGGCTTTTTTTCCCCTTCCCTCACCATGAACTAGGCCACAAAATTAACAAGTCTTTTCAAAGAATACCCATACAGCAAATGACCTCCTAGAGTGAATAGCACTTTTCTATTCTCTCTTGGAAACCTCTCAGCTTGCCTGCAGTTTTCTTCTACCAGTTTTTTCCTTGGAAAATAGCATATCCCAAGGAAAACAAAACAAAGACTGTAACAGGCAGAGCAATCACTGGAGATTTACCCTCCTGCATACACTAAATTCCCAGTAGAAAGTTTTCTGGTGAGGGTGACCACCCAGCAAAATTCCCACAGCATGGCACTCCAGCTGGGATGGGGGAAGGGGAAGTCTGTAGAGACAATTTCAGATTCCCAATGTACCCACATCTTTTGTATTGTAGTTAGATTTTAAAGCTTTTTATTACAATATGGTTGCATCTCAAAAAACCCTCTCATGAGCATCATTTACTAATATGAATGTGTCTCATAACATTTATCCAACTTTCCATGGACTGGAGTCAGTCACACCAGTAATAAAAATGGTGTGACTTTTATCACTCGCATAAATCTCAATTCTGTTTTCACGGCTTTATGCAGACCGTGTAGTCTCTTCTGATGCTGCAGCCTGGGACTTGGGCTATATAAAGGAAGTTCTTCAGAACCTGAAAACACTCGACTAACCCTTGCTGAATGCCGAGCTACAGACACTAGAGTGGGACTGACACCCACAGGAGCCTGACGAGAGCCAGGTCACACATGTTGCCACAGCCAGACCTGCTGCTTCACAGAATCACTTAGGGTAGAAAAGACCTCCAAGATCATCAAGTCCAACCTATCGCAAAAACACTACCACATTCAACTAGACCACTGCACTAGGTGCCACATCCAGTTTTTCCTTAAACACCTTCAGGGATGGTGACTCCACCACCTTCCTGGGCAGCCCATTCCAAAGTCTGATCACTCCTTCCGTGAATAAATTCTTCCTGATGTCCAACCTGAGCCTCCCCTGGCACAGCTTGTGGCTAATCTCTTTTGTCCCTTTGCTTGTCGAGAAGAGTCCGACCCCACCTGGCTACAGCCTCCTTTCAGGTGGTCGTAGAGAATGATAAGGTCTCCCCTGAGCCTCCTCTTCCCCAGGATAAACACCTCCAGTTCCCTCAGCTGCTCATCATAAGACCTGTGCTCCAGACCCTTCCCCAGCTCCATTGCCCTTCTCTGGACATGCTCCAGCACCTCAGTGTCCTTCTTGTGGTGAGGGGCCACAGATAGAGCCCTGTCCCACCCTCTGCCCCAGCAAGGCAGGAGGATGCTGCAATGAGGCTGATTCCTGGGAAACTGGAGGCTGCTCTCCCTCCTCTGCCAGCAGGACTCCCTATCACACTCCGTCCGCACTCACTCGCGAGCATTTTAATACAGAACCGATACGTAAATGAGTTTTAATAAGGCTTTAATCCATTTGACTAGCTGCCTTCCCCGTCCCCACGTCCTCCGCCGGCCGAGGTTCCCGGGCCTGCGGTGCCCTCTGCCGGGCTGCTCCAGCACGGATCCCCGGCTGCTCCCGCCGCTCCGACACCCACACCTCCTCCGGCCGGTGTTTCCCGGCTGCCAGGCGAGCGCTGCCCCTTCCCCAGGGCTAGGCTCCTCTGGGAGGGTCACAGCCCGGCTCCTCCGCTCTGCCCGCCCCGGCTGAGGCCTCTCTGCCACATCGAGGGGAGCGCTGCCGGCATGGGGCTCGCTGCTGCGGCACTAGCCCCCAGCATCAGAGAGAGGGTAAATCACAGAATCAGAATCAGTCAGGTTGGAAAAGACCTCTGAGATCATCGAGTCCAACTTTCGAACAAACATCACCATGTCAACCAGACCACGGCACTAAGGACCACATCCAGTCTCGGCCTGAACACCTCCAGGGATGGTGACCCTGGGCCAGGCAGCTCATTTCAAATGTTACTTTTGCTTAGGGTACTGTCACATCTCAAGTCTTTTCACACAGGTCATTTCACTGTACGATACTAATTAAAGATCTATAGTTGACACAGAACGCCTCCTTTCCAAATAAACTTAGATTTTCCGCAGTAAAGAAAAGCAGCCACCACATCTTAGATGGTAAGATTCAGTTCCTACTGCTTTCCCTTTCTGGAGCTCTGCAATCCTCATTACTGAAAAGGGAGTCCTGCATGTAGTCCTTTACCTCATCATGCTCTATTCCCAATACCTGGATTTTTAGATAGTCACAGTCTCAAAGTACTAAAGAGGAATAGGATATGGTCTCACACCCACCAGACAACAGGAAATTTGGGCACCAACTCGTCACAGACAGCCAGGAACTGTAGAGAGTCCGGATGATCACATCTCTGGTGAGAAACCCACCAACCTGATGACTTTTTGCACACACATTGAAATACAGGAAATTCAATTTCAATATAAGAACAAGCTGCTTTACTGCAAGGGTGACCAAGCACTGGCACATGTTGCCCAGAGAAGTTGTGGAGTCTCCGCTCTTGGAGATACTAAAAACTGACCCAGACACAGCCTTGAACAGCCAGCTTCAGCTGCCCTGCTGTGAGCGGAGGGATTTGACTAGGCATTCTCCAGAGGTGCCTTGCCATCCTCAGTCATCCTCAGCGACCACACTACCAAGCTCTGTGTGAGGGACACTGCTTGGTTTTTGAGGTTTGGCAGTCAAAGAAAATGCCTTGAAATTCTTGTCTACAGAATTCCTTCTGAAAAGATAAGGTAAGCAAAATCCTCAGATTCCCCCAATTCAAATGCAAACAAATATGAATACATTTCATAATTATAGCAGCCACTTTTTTTCTTAAACTTGGAGCAGTTCCTCACCTTACAAAGCTCATCATTCTCCTCTTTGACAGGCAGAGAAATAGTATTCGTGCAAGAGTCCGAGTCTGATATCTCTAGTGAGCTCTCCTCTTTTTCTGACCCATCGCACTTATCGGTGGAATCAGTATCCTTATCCCAGTCGATAAGCTCCAATTCATCTAAAATAGAATATTGGTAAAGAGAGTTTTTCTTAATCACCATCTATTATAAGCATGAAGTCAGAGTAATACTACAGCTATCCTGAGCTTGGGGGAAGAATTGCAACATGAAGAAAGAAAGACAAAGAAGAAAGCTAAAAACTTTTACTGTCAAGAAAGATAAAAATTACATACATACAATAAAAAGATTTCAAAGTACTGTCTGCAAAGAGGTAGTACATTTAACTGCATAGGTAGGTAGTGTGTTCTTTTTAGCTTTTCCATGGTTTAGTCAGGGGGCTTTTTCGCCCAGTTGCATTGGACTTTCCAAGCATACTTGTTCAGAATTAACTGTGCAAAGCAAATGCCTTAAACAGTGTTAACTAACATCTGCTATTAGTGGTAACCCTCAAAGAGGAACGAAAAAGCTAGTTGAAATGGTCACCTCCTAGAACACCATGCCTGAATATACAGGTCTGCAAACCAAATCTCTAAGCACATCAAAGAGAGGATTGTTGAGGACAAATTAAGAGAAACAAGCATAAGAAAAGATGGAGCTAAAAAAACAACAAATAAAAAAGCCCCAAACAAACCCACAATGCAATAGCAATAAACAGAGAGATGCACACAGAAATGCAGAACTTTTCTTCCACCATCCTCATGACCACGTGGTATTTAATGCAACTCCAAAAGTCCATTTGTAACTCCAAAGATCTACTGAAGGCCATGGAAACCTGAGCTGCAGTAGCACCCTCACCATCCTTTAGGTCCAAATGCCACAAGATACTGAGAGAGATGATTTCAACGTGTTTTGTACAAATGAGCATGTTCGAAGAAGAAGGGATGAAAGCTTTTTGGGGGGCTGCTTTTTTTGCTTTGTAAATGTCGTATTTCTAACACCAGAATAGTCACGTACAGGGGAGAGGGAGCAGGGAAAGCAGGCACCTGCACAATGCTCCAGGCATCTGTACATACCCATGGAACTGTGGCAGTACCTTCTGTACTTGGCAATGCTACTATAATCTAAATCACTAGTTTCTACATCGAACTTCCAAACTCTGAAGTCACCCAGACAAACAAACACACAGCTGTAGTGTTGCCTCCTTTTACACACACAAATGCATTTCTGTTTCTGACTATGAGGAAGCTTCATCAGAAATTATAAACACAGACATCAGCAACCAGGTAGCACAAAGAGGTTTCTCTTGAAGCTGCATGACAAGTTGCATGCAACTTGTGACAACAGTATAAATTCCTTGATAAAGTGCAAGGTAATCTGTTTTATCTTGTCACACTGAAGTACTGATGCTGTGCCGCTTAAAGTGAGCTTCACATAAAAAGGAACATCTCTTTTAAAAATACCTTTTCATCCACTGTCACCACACCTACAACTGTACCTATACATGCACACACACAGAGGCACACTATGTACAATGCTAAAATTAGTGTATATGATGGTTACTTCAAAAAACCTCGTAAATTACTGTTCTTCTACTCCCCACTGCTTTCAAGATATTTTCAGGTTTAGAAGAAAAACATCACAATTATTGGATTTTCTCAGTAACCTTCAAGCAGATACATAACACATCAGGGTTTCTTCAATTATACAGAGAAACAAAATTTTTCTATCTTACAAGATTAAAGTAAGTCTGTGTACTGTCTCTTAAAAAAAAAAGAGAAAGATTAAAACCTGCAGGATATACTTACAGAGGAAAAGTGAATGATATTAATGGTAGGTTAGAAAAATACCTGGTCAGCAACAGATTGCAGTTTAGAAAATGAACAGTCCTTCCTTTTCAAAAAGGAAGAAAATTACTAGGAATTAGAAAAGATAACCATCAGATATGTCACTGACAGTGTTATATAGATGGTAAAAATACAGATGAAAAGAGGAAGATTTTGCATTTTTGTTTTAAACCTAAGGAGCATATTTAACCAGCGTCACACACGAAACAAAAAGTCATCAGTCAATCCATTTGCTCAGCTCACAGCAGGGTTTGAATGCTTCGCCAGACATCCAGGATCCAGTCTAGCTGTATTATTTCAGATCTAGCTGAAGTAGTACAAAGTTAACATAATTTATTTTTTAAATTGAAAAGACTTCCTAACAAGTTCTAATGCAACTCATATATTATTCTACTTAACACTTACATAATAGAGCACACAAGCAAAGCTTTTTCTGTCTTCAGCTGCACTTTTTAGTCAATTTCGCTCCCCTCTGTCATTTCCTGCTCCATGAATTAGATAGGAAGCTCTTAGAACTAAAGTCATGGCTGTTCACACAGTGCAGCTAACAGGGGAAACAAGAAATACTGTGCTCCAAAATGAAAATGCATGCCACAGAAGATAATGCTATCTGCAGCTGCAAAGTCTGCCATATCTAGTCTGTAGATGCAGACATGGTAGAGTTTGTAGTCTCCTTTACTCCGAGGTTTAAAGTTTTTGTATACAATTTTTACTAAGAGCTTACTCTATACCCAGATGAATTTTATGAAAAAAAAAAAAAAAAACCCAAAAAGCTCCAATTGATTTAACCAAAATAGGAATGGATCATGTAATTTTGTCAGAAAGACCTCAAGAATATTTTCTTTGCACCACCTGAAATTGACAGAAGGTTTCTTGTTAAATCATGCATTTCAACTTACCTTCACTACTTCTGTCCTCTAACAATAAATCATGTATGCTAGGCGATTCCTCTGTTTTGGAAGTGTCACTTTTTTTGCTGTGCAACCTTGGAATCAATGTTTTATTTTCATCATCTGAAAAATCACTGCCACTAGAGGTCCATATTATGTCTTCAGCTTCCTTAGAGCTTTCAGCAGCAGCAGCTCCTACGACAAAGTATTGCAAAGTGTTATACTGTTACAGAAATGCAATTTTGTTGAATTTAAAAGTATTAAAAATTAAACTGCACCACTTTTTAATGGGTAAAATTATCAAGACTCTTACTAGACATCAGATTAATACTGAAGTATTAACTCACATGTATTTCTTACACATACATGCATTATTTTCAGTTTAGTTCTCCACAATAAATGCTAACACTTCATTTTATACAATGAGACTACCACTGTGTCCTTCAGCAGAGTGAGGACAAATCACAGCTGTCTGACATTTAGTCCCCCTACACACAGTCCTAACACTCCTCCACTCCCCCACATGTACCCTTGTGAAATGCTAAGTGGTTTAAAGGAAGACTGTCCTTAGAATTCTGAGTTTGGGAGCTCTCTGACTTTATCCAACGAATAACAAAGGAATAAAAGTATTCCATCAGTAAAGATTACTCTCCAATTTTCTCTTGAGAGGAAAAAACCCCAAATTTCTCAAGTGTTGCAAAAAAAAAAGCTGTTGTGTTTTTGAAGTAAGACAATTTAATTCAAAATACCTTTCTGCATCATTTTTAATAACAAAAGCAAGGAGAAAAGGATTCATGCTTGGCATGGAGCATATAGAATGAGGAGTCATAAGAAAGCAGAACTTTCTACTTCATACCACTACTAAATCTTTATAAGTGAATTTAGACAATTACTGAGGATTTGGAATTAGGCAGAAGAGGCCAGAAAAGAGAGACACAACCACATCTCCTCCTGCAACACAAAGAGGTTCTTCTTAGAAATCTAGAAAAGCTAGAACCCCAAAAGGTAAAAAAAAGTGCCCAGTAGGCCACCTACTTACATCCAACAGAAGCAGCACAGCTGCTGGAGCAAGCAGAAACATAGACTGAAGAATACCACCCCCTCTTTCTTTCCTTTCCTTCGGGCTCAAAAAAAAGGAAAGAACTAGGAAGAGTCAGTAAGTCCTCCTCCTCTTTATTCTGCCTACTGTTCTTTTTTTTTAATGACAATATTAAGCAACTCCAGGGCACACAGAAGACTATAAAAGCAGGCGGTTGACAAAATTCTGTTTTTCTATCTATCGCTCATATTTACAAAATATGTTCTCTCATGCCTGTCTAGAAGACAGAATAATTTCATCCTCAATCTATACAGCTAAGAGCTATTTTTCATTCCCTCCTAATAAAAATGTGAAGGATTTAAATATCCCACCCTTGTTATAATACACACCATATACAGCACTAGTGATGCTTCTTTCACCTGTTCAAAAGCAGTATTTGAGTGCCTGCAGCTTTGCAGAATAAATTTCTGGCACTCTGGGTAAACAGAAGAGCCCAACCACAACAGCAAGAGACTGTGTGTCTTATCAAAATTAGCTTCTAATTACAGTAACAGAAGAAGAAAGCAACCAGTATTTTGAGCCAACTTCTACCCTAATACAGGACAAAATAAAGTAACAATATTCTGACAACGTTAACATGAAATAATCAAAACATACTAGATGCACTTTCAGCAGATGTTAACAGTGGTCCAAGACGCTTCTTAATCCTGGATTTCTTACTAGAAGGTCTCTGGGACTACATTAAAAAGAGACAGAGAGAGAGATATTTAATCACTAAGACATTAAAAATAATTTCAACATGTATCAATACATTCAAAGCTGTTGTTATTCACCCACCAAAGCTCAGCAGAACAATTTCAAATTAATTTTAAAATCTTTTACAAGACTGTAATATAATGAAGTATTAAAGCATGAGAACAGTAACATAAAATCTGAATTTTCATAGATTTGGAAAATACAAACTTTCTGTGACTATGACAGAAATCACATGTGACCTTGAGAAGAACAAGAGCCAGTATTTTCAGCACTAAAATGTCAAAAGTGGGCAGTAACAACATGCCTGATAAACCATGTGCCCTATTGAAAGGTTACAGAAAGAAGTACTTGGTCACCCTCTCTCTGATTTTAGTATATCCCACAAGATATGCAACACTGTGACTGCTCAGTATCAGAAGAAGAAACAGAAAAGCAACCTGGGTCAACACAAAACACTTCTCATTAAGAGCGGGCTGAACATCTCTGTTCATGATCGAGCAGGATTTTCTACACTTAATTCACTACTGCAAACACATTATTTCGGTCTAGCAAAAAATCCCCAACTAGCAAACTAGAGTATGTTTGTTCCGTATTTTTTAGGAAATGTAGCACTCCCTCCCAAATGTCAAATTACTTCTGCATCTTTCAGTGTATTATCGAAATTTTCTAAGTGATAAGTGCTATCTAGAACACGACATATTAACACATGCTCAGCAAGTTACACTAACAAGTTAAGACAATGTCCTTATGTAACTGTGCTTTCCATTTTTTGTCTATTTTGACAGTTGCAACAACATGCTGTTAGTTTGGGAACAACACCAAAAAAAAGGCAACATCTTATTATTCAGTCAAGCATGGAAATTTGCTGTCAGTTTGCATCTCTTTGTTACACCACCAAGGCGGCATTTTACCTCCAGCACTGAAGTGCTCTGAAAACCATCCCCACACCTAAGCCATGCATTGGAAATCGAAGTAGCAGACACTGATGTCCTGACATTCGATTTTTTCAGACGTAGGGGTGTCTCATCTGGGAACGGTGTGCATTCTGCATTCCAAAGTCTCTTCCGCTAGAGAAAGGAAAAACAAACTCATTAAAAACACTATGAAGACATAATCAATTTCAAGTTAAATTTACTTACTCTGGATTATCCCTAGTATTTTCTGAATGTTTACAAACAAATTCCAATTTTTAATGAGCAGGAGAAAAAAAAAAGTCTCACACATTTACAGGCATCTTTTATGCAGCACTAAATAATAACACCACCACCAATGTCAAGGGTAAATTAAATTTTTGATAAGTACACTTTCAGGTGGTCTAAGCTACACCTCGTAGTAGCTCTGCTCAGCGAAGCTGAAAATAATATGTTACACAGGAACAGCTCAGTAAAATACACTTTAACTAAATAATGCCTTCAAAGCCGCATTTAATCTGATTTCTTTATGCAGGAGGTCAAACTAGGTATCACTATATAGTTCACCATTAAAAAATAACCATCCAAAAAAACCACCCCACACTCTTTCAGCTGCAAGAATTACATTTACTTTCATAACCATTTCCCCACCAAAAATGTTGCCTTCCCTTTACATGGGATGCCGGAAGTGATTCGGATTATTAGATAAGTCACGAAACAGGATGTTGATTAGCACCCAGGGCTAATTTCATGCAAGAGACGGTAACATCTGAAAATAGCTGAAGATGAGAGAATTGCCTGTTATCACATCCAAAGCTATCTCTCAGATTCAACACCAGTTTACACACAGAAATTGAACTTGAGTACGATAAACATCTTATCCTACTATGCTACTAAGACTTATCTTAGAAAACGCTGACTATATCATCTGTCTGAATATTTCTGTCTTCTTCTGATATACTTTCTCTTAAGCAACTACAGTTCCTACCTATAAATAATTATTACTCCAAAGTTAAGTTAATCAGCACATACATTTTCCACCAGGCTGGTCAATCAGGACTGTAACATACATGTCAAACATATGTGCAACAAAAAAACAAAAAGTAGAATCACAGAATGTCCTGACTTGGGAGGGACTCAGAAGCATCACAGAAGCCCAACTCCTGGCCCTGCACAGCCCCAATAATCACACCATGTGCCTGAGAGCATGAGCATTTGGCACTTTTTGTCCATTTTGTAAATGGCAATGCGTATGTGTTTCCCACAGGTTTTTTTCAGTGCTCTTGAGAATGAAACAAGCAGTTCCCAGTACAGTGAGCAGCATCTTACTTCACCCCTCCAGCCACACAGTCCTGCTGTGCATGTTAAGAAGACAGAGCAAAACAAACTCACTTCACGTTTCCACTGGTGGTAACCGACCCTGCTAAGAGCCTCTTCTAAAACTGCCGGGGGAATTTACACCTCAAAGCAACTACTCACTATCACCAAAGTCAACCTGTCCCCATAAATACTCTCACAGATATATGAAAGGTACAACCTTGAATCTGATGTGGTATTAAATCTGGAATCAACAGCGCTTTAGGAAGGACACGATGCCAAGTAAGGAGACTACAGCAGTTTTAACAAAAAACGTTAACATTACGACACAAAGATAATTTAAACACTGTTTCCCTCCCCGTGAAGATGCTAGGCCAAGCCTCGATTTCTAGAGTGGTTAGACAGGAACCTCTACATTGGGCTATGCTCTTGGCAAGTGCTTCTGATGGTTTTTAACCTTAGTCAGCGCTGGGAGTTTTGCTTATATGCCTGGTTTTGTAGCTTCTAAAAGATTTTGCGAGATACATTTTGCAGACAAAGCCTTACAGTGTCAAATACAGTTCATCTAAGCTTATCTCTTGAATGAGATGCTCCAGTTTTGAAGAACATGTGTCTGTGCCAACAGTAGTACCACAGCTTGCAAGCAGCTTTACAGCACACCACTTCTGACCGTCAGTTAAAAGCAGAAATGGTCACAAATAAGTGAAAAAGAAATGCACCTAATTGCATGCACAAATAGTTGCACGAAATAGGCTTTGTAATACACTTCTATTGTTAGAAAGCTTAATAAACATAGAACTAGGAAGCTACTCTCTTAAGTCTCTCATCAGGTTATTCTTAAAATCATGACATTTCCTGACAGGCACCAAACCTCAATTTCTCTGAGCTGTGCAACACCAACAGAACAATGAAAGTGTGACATAAGAGGCAGGGGCTGAACAGCAGAACGTGGCAGCTGAGACACAGCCACAGCTGCACAATTGCCAAGATTTGGGAAGGGAACACAATATAAAAATCAGCAGGATAAAGGCTAGATGTTAGCTCCCTCTCCCTAAGTAAGAAGGGTTAGGGTGCAAACAGAAAGGATATGCTCACAGGCGATGAGGTTAAAAAAGCAGACTGAGTAGAAAAAATAACTGGGTTTATGCTTAGGTGGTTACACTTCTATTTGGAGTGCAATGTGAAGTTGCACTGGAAGTGACTTTTAAACAACTGAAATTCAGAGTACTAGACAGTCATGGCTGTGACAGGCAGAAAAAACTTTTCATAATTAATGACTTAACAGCAGAAGAATTTTATTTAATCCTTCACTTCCTTATCCTGAATAAAGGCAGGGCTGCTCAGGTTTTCAGAGCAGCACTACGGAGCTGTCTCAGGGCAGGTGGCTCCACGACAAACCAGGAACAACTAGAGTCCCCTCTTCCTCTTCTTTCTGAGCACTTGGCACTCATCAGACTCTGTGCAGAAACAGCAATGATGAACCTAAGCGTCAGAAAACTTCTTTGGGAGGAAGCACTTGCTATCTACAGCTGGTGCAGCAGCAGCAGAAAGGATACAAGGATCAGTGGGACCACTCCAGCAGCTGCTTGACACCATGCCAACTTAATTACAGTAACCTGAAGAACCATCAGTACTGCTGACAGTTCTGGTTAATTAGCTTTGTTTCACTGTGCATCCTGTTCCCAGATTCAAGAACATCTGAGAGTTTCTGCTACCACCGTACAGAAATTTATAGCCACAACAGTCACTGAGAAAACCTGAAAACAGCCCCTGAAGTCTCGAACCAAGTATGTAAAGAAATACATCCTTTACATGAGATATTCCCCAGCTACTGCAAATTTCTGGCAGGCACCACTTGGAAAGAAGCAAAAGAGAAGGACTTACGATTGTTGATATTGACAGCAGTGGCTTTGAGCTCTATGCTTTTAATACAAATACCTTGCCACCATTTCCCACATCCTAGATGACCTTAAAAAACTGAAAAAAAAACCCCAAACCATAAAGACAATTACCTCATCCCAAACTCCTTGTCAATTTAAATCTCTCCACATAAATATCTGACGTGAATTCAAGAAACTGGACCTACTGTTTCAATCCACAGTTACTGAAAGGGCCTGGGAGCAGGTGCAAGTGAGCTGAGAGCAGCCTGCAGGGACTGTGTTTGGCTCTTTGCCTTCAGACATGGTGGGACACTTGCCAGTCTTGTGGACAGCATTGTCACCCTTCCCCTGCAAAGCCACCTTGGCACAGAGTGTGGTGTCCAAGGGCATCTGCGACAGGAATACATCTACTGGCACGCAGAAATAGCAAGTTTTAAAGGCTCTTTGCTTCTGCTCCAGCCCGCTTCACGGCAGCAGAGAAACAAACATTTCAAGAAACTTAATTCTCAGGAATAAATATTTATAATGAAGCTAATCTGAAGGCTGTGCTGTTCCCAATGAAATGCAGGAACAACTGTGAGTTCTTTTAATCTTGAGTCACAAGGTTAATAATCTTTTTCTTTTAATCTGAAATAAAAATGGGGCACACAAAAAATAACTTGTGCAATTTATTAAAAGAATTCATGAAGTGTCTAGAAACAAGGTATTGGAATTTTTTAAAAATCACCAAATTGGGCTCAAAAGACCTAGAGCATGTAGACCTAGCATACATCATAAAATCAAGATTTATTACAAAACAGAGTCAGACAAAGAATCTTGTAAATTGCACAGGGTGTCAGAAACCAAAATATGACCTCTGAAATTTTGAGCCAGAAAAGGGAAGGCTAGCATGGCTACCTCATACAGAAATTGCCTTGACTTCTGTTCACAAAAGCATTGCATTTTGTCTCTGGAGCAGTTCCTTCTAAATGAGTGAAAAAAAAAATCGAGTAACTCTTGTTGGCGTTAGTGGAATTACGATCAAGCCCTCCTCATATAAGGCATGGCAAGCAACCCTTACCCCATTACTCCTTTAGTTATTTCTAGTGAGATAAAGGTAAGTCAGCCTACCAGGGTGCAAGTGTGAGGAAATGGGAGGCACACTCTGAAACAGTGAATATGCACAGTGATTACACAACAGACTACTCCAAGTATGGGGCCGGGGTGTTGGATTTGATTTTTAAAGAATCAAAATCAATCTCCCTATGTAGAACATCACTCAACCAATCTGTGCGATCACTTATGCCCAGGACTCGTTACCCAGAAACGCCCTATAAAGTCACTGGGACCACATGCTCAAAGGCTACTCTCTACAAGCCCTTTGCACCCCAGACAATCCCACTTTCTCAGGGCTGTTCCAAAAACCATAGGAAGAACCCCCAGTAACACATGACCCAATATGTTATTTACCTCATATGCAAGTGGCATTTCTTGGACACATCACCTTCTCTAAAACAAAAAGCAACATAAGCTGAAGGTCAAAACTAGTAACCAAATGTTTCGCTACATGAAGTCCTCCTGCTACTGGCTTGCAAATCCAAAAGTTAGTGACATCACTTAAACAGCACACTCAAAAGTATTCAAATACAACTGTTGTACTCTTCCTGAACAGAGTAGAATGAAACAGTATTGAAAACCACAGTTCTAGCTGCCGGAGACATTTTGTGTTTAAAAAAAAAAAATTGAAGGGAACAATCACATAAAAGTACACAAATATGAAAAGCCGACCAAGAGCCATCCACATCTTTCACCTTTGTTCTCATAGACCTCACATAAAAGTACTCATAAACTAAAACCACTTTAACTTGTCTTGGTCTTCTAAAGTCCAATTCTAAGATAGTACAAAACTGAATTTGACCACAGGGATCCCATTTTCAGCAAAACTCAGTATTCATGATACTGAGCTTTTGAAAGTGTAATTACTGGTTAAACTGCCTAGATAGAAAGTAAAGTTTTAATTTAACAAGAAAACAGCCTTGCACTGTAAACATTCAAATGGGGATTTAAATAAAGGTTGCAGGCTTAAGCCCATGGTAGTATTTTTTCCAGCCAAGATTGTTTTTTTACTCCTAAGAAAATCAGTATGCATATTTTGCAAAGATGATTTGCAAGAACATGCATGGGCCCTAGAAAGGGCCTCATCAAGTTGAAATCATTAATAAAAAAAAAAAACTATACTGTATGATCACAGTCAATGACAGCAATGACAACACGCCACATCATACCTGCTTCCACTTTCAGTGTGTGCACATGGTAATGAAGTATTACAACCAAATCTCAAAATACTTTTCCCATTGCTATTGATGTGTGAGACCAAAATTTTTAAAACACTTTCAAAACCTTTCTTTGTGCTCATGATTTTTACTACACTAAATGAAAGACTATTCATTGACTTATACTGACATATATAAGATAACCATTTGAATGTCAGGATTTTTTAGCCTATACATCCTTTTTCAAGCAAGAGTATAAATTATTATATGCTTACATTGAAAAAGAAACTCTCATGGAATAAGAATACTATTGAAGTACACTTCGTATTAACAACTAGTGCCAAGTAGTCAGAGAGAAATCTGCAATCTATCAAAGCAGTTAAAGCAGAAGTATTTTAGAAAAGCTTATACAAAATTAAGTTGCCCAAAATGTTTAGGATACAATAATAGTATCATACATTTTTGTTATGCTTCAGTTTTTAATCAGTTTAATTAAAAGTCAGCAAGTGGGGAGGACTGCTCTATTTTCCCTTGACCAGTACAAATTTTCATTCATAAAGCAACAAGGAACATTATCTTTGTCAGCAAAAGGAACTACTACTATCACAAGCTGTCATCACATTGCAACAAGACTTGATTAAATCTTGTTTCAGTTAAGTGTGCATTTTTTCACTAGTCAAGAACTTAAAACCTTCCAGAAGAAAACATGCAGAGTGTCAATATTACAAGGTAATTTATGTGAAGTACAGTGGGTTATTCTTAAGCTTGCTGTTGACATTTTCTTCCATTAAAATTTATTTTAAATGTGCTTATACTTAAAAAGCAGTTCAACATTCACACCAGTACAGACAAAATTCTTTGGAAACCAGATCTGCCATTTGTCAACTCTATATATGAAACAACACTTGTAGTCCCACTTTCGGCAGGACCTCAATATTAGCCTAAGCACGGCTAATCAGAGCCAGCACATCCTAATTGCCACTCTGCGGGGAACATTCAAGGCACCAAGCAAATTACCAAAGGAAAGGGACCGAAAACCAGCACAGGGCGCTTCTCCTCCCTCCACTCCCAGACAGGGAAGCGAAGCTGCTCAAAACAGTATCAAACCTGGCCAATTCCCACAATTCTCTTTTCCTCTTCCTTTACGCTCCCAGCGCTTTTCCCCTGACTGCCATGTACCAAGGCCGAGCTCCCCTGTCCCCTCGGTGCAGCTGTGCCACGACGGATTTCACCGCCGGTGTTGCGCAACCGCGCACACCAGGAACGCGGGGAAGGGCCCGTCTTCCCGCCCCGCGTTCCAGCGTGGCGGGTCCTCAACACACGTATCGCCTTGGAGCCGGGTATGAAAGGGCAGCGAGGGGACAGCGCGGCGGCTGCTGCTCTGCCGCCGCTACCGCCACCACCACCCGCCCCCGCGCCCCTCGTAACGGGGCCGAGAGGCGCGGCTGGCCGGCGGCCAGGGCGCACGGCAAGGCCGCCGCGAAGAGCCCAGGGAGCACCACGGCTCGGCCCTGCGGGGAGGCCAGGGCGGCGTCCCGCGGCCCGGCCGAGCCCCGTCTCCTCCCGTCCCGCCTTTGCCGGTACCTTCCTGCCGGGCATCGCCCCCGGCCCGGCGCCGCGTCCCCGGTCACGTGGCGGGGGAGCACCGGGGGCGGGGCCGAGGGAACCCCCGGCCCGTGCCCGCCCTTTGCAGCTTTGGCGCCGCCAGAGCCGCGGCTCCTGATTGGGCGGTGCCCTGGTGACGTCACTGGAAGGGGCGGGGTTCTCGGGTAGAAGGGGCGTGGTGCGCGCGGGGGGGCGGGGCCGGCAGCCCTGAGGGCGCGGGAGCCGGTCCGTGTTGGGGTGTCACTCCTCGGGAGCCGTCGGGGATTCCCCCGCCGGAAACGCCGCTGCTCGCACTGCGTCCCTCCTGCCTTCCCCGCCGAGCTGCCCTGAGGCTCCCGGCAGAGCTGGGGCTGCCGCGAGCGAGGGGCCGTCTGTTCTCTGCCCACGGCAGGGGCTGAGTTCGCAGCGCTGATTTCTGCGGGGATGGTGTAGAGAGCGACGTCTGAGCTCTCTTCCTGTCTGAGGAGAAGTTTTTCGACCTGGATTTCGCCTCTGCATCCGTCATGATGGCCAAGGTCACTCATGCATCCTTCGTGATACTCAGGTTCACCCAGAAGTAAATCTCAAAAGAATGGTTGACACCACGAGAAAATAAAGCACAGGGATGGAAACACTGGCTAGGTACCTAAGCAAGTGATATCTAAACACAAGGCACTTGATGAAAAATACGTTTGCTGTTACACCATTAAAATAAGGTTTTTTAGCTTCCTAAGCAAAAAGTAAGCCGATACATTTACTGGCGAAAAAGGTCAGTGCCAAGATGTAGACTTGGAATTGAAACTGCTTTGCATGAACGTTCTCTTCCATAAAATGGTAAGTTGCAGCTAACAAAAGGGAAAAAGGCTGACCACCTTCGCATATGTTCTACTAGTGAAAGTGGAAACGCTGGCAGGAAAGGGACATGTAGGTTATTTTCATATTGTTTATTGTATGATCTTGAGAAGGTCACCTTGGCTATCTGCTGCTGTTAAACACAGATAATAAACAATCTTTGTAAAATGAGGTACTTGTGTCTCGTAGCTTAATTAGAATTCATGAAGTTCTTACATTTTGATAGACGGTACTGCATGACTGTGTTTTTATTGTTGAACCCTAATTACATATATCTGTCTATAGTTCAGAGTTTGTATTTCTTCCAAAGCACCCTATGGCAAATACCTGTCTGGAGTTCTCTTTATAAAACTGCCACTAATTAAAATAGATTTTGCAAACAGAAGAGCCAGAAACATCATCCAAACCCCATACTGCCTTTGATTTTTTATGTTCAAAACAGAACTAAAAGCACTGGGCTCTCATCCTTCCAAAAATGTGCGGTATTTCTTCTGAAATTACCAGACTGACAAATTAATTCTATTATATATCCTCAAGGTGGTTTTCTTTGAAAAAGTGTGTTATTGCCCTACTCAGCTAAATAATCTTATGTTAGAGCTAAACCACAGAGAAATGGACCACAGAAGTTTGGTCTGCTTTAGTAAATGTATTTTTTTCTGCACATAATCTCCTTCCAAGGATTCCAAGCTGCTCACACCTAGGAGGAACTTACTTCTATAGAATCCCAAGAAGGTGACCCAATCAATAGATTTATTTTATTTGTTTTCATGTTCTTCACGAACAAGTACTGTAATGACATGGAAGTAGAGGAGGCATGTGAGAAAACCACTGTATGTATTAGGAATTAAAAGAGAGGCGTGACTTTTCAAAAATAATGTTTCTGTTTCATTATTTGAAATAATGTGAAGAAAGAATAGTAAAAGCCAAGCTTCTTGACAAAAACTTAAATTTCATAATACCAGTACATTATTATTCAAGTCAATTAAAAATTTCTGTGCATTATATTTTGGAAGTCATAATTAACACAATTGGTTATGTAATTTTCAAAGAACTGGTTTTTCAACTACATATACAAGCATATCTGTGTTTTCAGAGGCTTAAATAATAGTTTGAGTCCACTGTTTTATCTGATATACTTATTGACTGTATTTGCACTCAAGATCAAATCTGCTGCTGCTCAGGGAACATTAAGAAATTGTGTACTTTTTGTATTTTTGTTACATGAAAATTCTATGAAAAATATAAAACTTCTGTTAGCAATAAAAATTGATTTCTTTAGTGAAATCCAGAAAAAAGGGCATTTATTTGTTGGTGGTGCTGTTGATTGCACTGACGTTCCTTAATCTGCGTGTAGAAAGAACTCTTTCAAAGAAACAAAATGTATTTTATACAGATGAGTCAAAAGATAAGGAATCTTAAATTACTGAAGTTTGGAGCACTTGTTTATATTGATTGAATGTGCCCGTCCTTTGTTCTAATATGGGTTTATGGATTCATTTCCTCTTACAGAGCATTAAGTTAGAGCTTTGAAAGCTTTCCAGTGTACAAAGTCTGGTACAGACAATGTCAAATTCTAACATAGAGAAAAGGTTTTGGTTTGAGTCATTTCCTCAGTAAAGTTTTAAAAGTCACAAGCATCCAGCCCTTGAACTGGGATGAAGTAGATGAGGAAAAACTCATCAAATTTTTTAGAGTCTGTCTTTCAGGTCAGATAGATTTTAATGAGTTTGTCAGGCAAGAGGTGATCCAGAGGCCTAGGCTAAATCCCAGACAGATCCCAGTCTAGACCCAAAATAACATTTTCTTCTGCAGACTGTGTTGCAGTTTGATCATTCCAGGCTTTCTAAGATGTTTTTAGGAAACAACATGAAACACTTCAGTCTTTTTAATCCTCAAGCTACAGTGTCAGTTCCACTTTAAATTAAATTGTACTGTTTCACAGTACAGCACATCTCTATGCTGAGGCAAGCTGTAAACTGTGGAAGAAATGGGAAACCCCTCCCCCTCAAAGCCCCTCAGGGGATGCCAGATTGCAGTGAATCAAAGAGTCAAGTTCTTACGTTCACGCAAATTAAAAATTAATAGCTGATAATTTAAGAATCAAAAGCAAAAATAGGTTTTAAATGAATCAACATACCCAGGAGGCATCTCTTTTCCAGTCCTTGCCCCTGGTCGTAAAGACATGAGGGGCTCCAGCCTCTGGAGTGTCGTGGTTGCCGACTGGCACAGAGTGGCTGCACCCTGAGCCTAAGCCAGGTCATCTCAGCATCCCAGCTCCAAGTGCTCCCCATGGCATCTTGCAGTGGCTGATGCTATTGTCTTCTCCTGCTATTTCTCTGTGTCAGTGCTATAAAAGGAATATGAGTACATAACTTTCTAATAGACAGTACCATTTGGGAAACATATTTGCCTACTTTTTATAAGATGTCTCTGTAGTTTAATGAGGTAAGTGCAAATAAAATTATATTTTCCAAGCTGAAACTGAACATCATAAAAGTACTCTCTTTTGGCTCCAGCTGGTGAGAAAAAATGCAGGCACATATTCAGAGCTGGAAAAAAAGTGGCATATTTTAAACTTCACCCATTAGACCAGTTTACTCCCACAAAAGTTTTTCCTCTTAATTTATTTCAACAAGATTTTAAAGTTACTGAGGGGCCAATGACACTGCATTTTATAAATTTTAGTAACTCCGGATATTGAATTTCCTCTTTTAGGTCTAGTATTAATACTACTGTAGCCTAATTGGTTTTACCATGACTATGGTGTACCCTTGTGTTGAAGACTTTACAAACACTGTTCCTGAAAAATGCCTTGCCTGAGGAAGAACAGTATGTTAAAAAGTTGGTAGGGTAATACATTAGTCCCTTCTGCTGCTTTGGCAGCTGATCATTTTGGGCTTGCCCTCTACATGATTTCTCTCTGCTTTTTTTTCACCTCTTGAAGTAGGCAGGAATGTGCTATTAGATGCCTTCTAGATAAAGGCTATTGCATAGCACACAGCTTTAAGGTGGGGAATAAACAAGACACAATGAATTATTAAAAGCCAAAGTTGCCATACTGGGCAGTCTTCCCTATCCAAGAAGCTCCATCATTATTAATTTATTAATGTAACTTAGAGAGAGAAAAATGAAACCCGAGGATTTATTGTGTTATTTATCTTTTACTTTTTATGCGTATATATACGTGTATATATATATTTATTCTGGGCTATCCTGGGCCCTTATCTATTTGCCTACCATTCTGGTGGATAAGGAATACAATTTGTATTCATGTTTGGTTTCTGTTTTTCAAAAAAATACCATTTGAATTCGTTGAACAGCTATCTGACTTCACTGAATTCAAATCTGACCTTGAATTATTTCCTCCAAGCTGCAGAAAGCCATGTTTGGATCAGTCTCTTAATAAAAGTCTGACCTGTTGCAAGTGTTCCAGCCACACTTGTAAAACGATTTGAGCTTTTCTATAGTGCAAGTTAACTGTGCTCTGGTCTGGCCTTTTGTCTTAATGCTTGTCTCATCCACATTCAAGCTCATGAAATGGAAGTTTGTTCAGGTAGTAATACTCATGTGCCAGTTAGAGCTCCTCCTTACGCAGGCTGCAACTCATTACTCTTCCAGAGAAGAATCAAGGGAATGTGCTGCAGCATTCAGGCTGCTTTCACTGCTCTTCCCACAGTCCTGCATATAGGACAGACAGCTTGGATCACAGCTTAAACAATTGTCCAGAAAAAAACTCTGAATCAGATTGAAACCTCAGATTGAAAAACATAACCATAGGATAGGCTCTAAACACGTATATGGATATGCATGCAGACAGTGGGAACATCAGGTGTAGCAGTAAAGCACATGGCTTGAACTTGGATTGCACCTGGGCTTGGCTAGTCTGTATGTGTGGTCTTAAGGGCCAACTATTCATACGAATCATGATGCCCGAATCAAGGAAGTTCCTTAAATCAACAGCTAGCACATCAGTATAATTTCCACAGTATTCTCAAACCCCATGTTACTTGTGTTATAGCTTGCTCTGTGATGTTCCATAATCGTTCACCAGCCTGTTTCCTGCTCTTTAGTATAACTTATGCTGCCTCCTTTGATGTGCTCATTATCAGACACGGAACATGCTGAAGTACGAGTTCAAGCAATTGCATTTTTACATGTAAGCAGTCTTTGACATTCACTCTTTAGTGGAGTATTTCTGAGGGGTTTTTAAAAAATGTTTCATTTATCACCAAAATAGTGTTCAGAGAATAGGAAATAAAATTTGTATTTTCTGTCTGCTATATCTATGTATTTTCTGTATCTGTATATTTTTGACATAGAGGCCTGCAAAGAGAAAAAAATACTTTGCCTACCTTCTACCTTTCAGAAAAACAAGCACCTTTTCTACTACTGTCCATCACACTCCTAATAGTTTTTCAGACAAATTTCTGCTTTCATGTTTGAAGCTTCTAAGGTTAGAGTTAAGAAGTGAACATGATAATTACAAAATGGTTTGGCCAGTTTTAGTAACTTACTTGCATAAAAGAAATGCACTGAGTACAGTAGAGGTCACAAATCTTTTCTTATCTACTCTTGTAAATTGATCCAATGGCATAACACAACTTAAAAACACAATAATAACAATGAAAGGGATCCCAAATCAAAATCCAGAGTATGAGCAGTAATTAAAATTTGGATTGTCTCATGAAAAATATAATCTCCAAACACTTTAGCTTTCCTAACTAGTATCAAGCTTTTAACTCAGTAACCTGAAGCTAAGTTAAATTTTGGATTGTTTTCAAGAGCAGAAGTTTAGCTGCTGCTGCTGTAAGCAGAATGCAGGTGTAAGAACATCTTGAGTGATTAATGTGTAATTAATAATACAGAACAAGAACCATTGTAGACAGTTTGCACTTAACGATCATAACTTGTACATAATTCCTCTCAAATTTGCACAGTTTGTAAAATAACACTGACTCTCACAATACATAAGATGCCTTGTGAGGGTGCAAGTAATGGATTTTAATTGATTTGCTTTCTGGATAGATTCCATTTGGTGCATAAAATCTCAGACCCTGATGTGTACGATTTCAATTTTCTCTCCCAGTATGGTACAGCGAAGGTGACACAAGGTGTTGTGCCATATGCTGAAATGCGTTTGCAGCTGAAATATTACTCCTGATGTTTTCCAGTCTTTTTGGTTTGTTTTTATTTTTGCCTATACCGGCGCCTTGCTTCCCTAGAAATCAAGAGGCGCAGAGTGCACTGCTGACTGATGTGGTGTGGCAGGCTCCGTGAAATAAAGAGATGCAAGACCCAGATTGTTGCTGGAATGCAAATATAAACCTTAATCCTCAGTGTCACCTGTTTCTTAAACACGTTACTTAACACTGTTTTGTGTAGTGTTACTTGGCGTGTTTCGTATTTATTACCCAGCCTTGTTTTGTACAGCGACTTCACGGGCGCATCTCCGCGCGCGCTGTAAATACGGCATCTTTAACAGACCCGTAGCCAGAAAAACAGTTTGGAGGCGGTTCTGCGACGTGCCTTGGCTGTGCCCAACCGAGTACCGTGAGGTCATTGCGGGTGTGTAACAGCCGCTGTTGGCGGGCGGGCCCCGCGATGGTCCTGGGGCCGCGGGGGACCGCCTGCTCCCACGGGAGCCGCCCAGCCCCGCGGGCACCCCTGGCGCGGATGCCCGGAGCCAGGGGCAGGTCCAGCCCGCGGGGCGCGGCCGAGGAGCCGCCCTCCGCCCGCCCCCGGCCCCGCCGCCTCCCTCATCCGTCCTCCCATCCCTGCTGTCCCTCCGTGCCTCGCTGCCGGCGCGGCGCGGCGCAGGGCGGCGATGTGGCGGTGGCGGTACGTGAGCGGCCGGCAGCTGCACGGCTTCCGACACTACAAGGTAAGGGCAGCCCCGGGGCCGGCAGGGAGGGAGGGCGGCGCACGGTCCTCCCCGTGTCGCGTCTCTGGGCTCCGGAGCGCTCCGCTCTGGGCGGCTGGATCCCAGCCCAGCCCCGCTGTGCTTGTGGCCCCGCCGGCCGGCCCATCCCTCGGCCGCCGGAGGGTCCGCGGGGCTCTACCTGTGCCCCCAGGGGGATGTCCCGCACCTCCACCTGTGCCCGCCCGCACCTGGCCGGGGCTCGGCTCTGATCGAGTGCGTGCCCTGGGCAGGAGCTGGGTGTTCGCGGGGCGGCAGGTCTCGGTGGAGACAGAGTGAACTGGGTTTTGGGCGAGTATCAACGTCTGTAAAAGCTCTGCCCGTTTTAGAGCAGCGTGGTTTTGGAGGCATCCAACGTTTCTGTAAGAAAGCACACATTGATGCTGTTTGTCTAGCTCTCTGCAAAGTCTTCTGACACGGGAATACTCTGGCATTGAGAAATGAGTAAGAAAGCCAGAGAAGGAAAAAGAAAAACTTACTTTAAATAGTTTGAACTAAACCTCGTGTTTGCAAATAACTGGCATGCAGAATTCAAATAAACGGGTGAATCATTAGATATTTGGATTTACCAGTGTTATGTCACAGACTTAAGAGTTATGGGGGATGCAGGGGATCATCCAGGTTTGCTCTAGTTGAGGTGCAGGTGTCTAAGATGGGCCATGCCACCCTGTTCACACACCCTCACCCCACTACCTGTGAAAAACATGGGGGGCATGCCAGCTTCTACCAGCACAACACCCAACCTTTTATTTTATGTTCAGTTTCCCAAAGCAGCTCCTACACCATGCTCCCCAAGATTCTTGCCTTCTTGCTCTTACCATGTGCCTTCCCAGGCTGGGCTCTAGCCAGAGCACTCAGCTTTTCCTGGTTCCTATCAAGCCCTTCCCTTCCCTGGGCCAGCAGCTCTGCCTGTTCACCTCACCAGGAATGAAGGTGGAGGAACTGTGGCTTCGAGAGCGTTCTCCAGGTTGCTTACTAGGAACTTGTTTTGCACAGGAGCTCGTTAAAATGTACCAACCTGTTTGTGTGTCTCCAGAGTGAGTGGGATAAAACATTCTGCAAGCTGCTTCTGGCCACTGGGTGTGAGCTGCGCAGGTCTGTGCTTGAATGGTGAAGCTGCAGTCTTGCCTGAGATCAGGAGGAGGAAAAATAAAAAGCTATTTTTAGCATAAACGGATGTTGTTATTTAAGTGAGTTTCCTAAATTATTTGAGTTCATAGTACAAATACAAGGAACGTTTATCTTACATTCTTTCTTATCACTTGAATGAAAATAGCTTCAAACAAGTGCAGATGAGGAAGAATCAAAAAAACATTCTTTTGAAAACTTGTAATTGTTGTGCCATACTTATGATTTACAGGGCAAACAATTACCAAAAGACAGAATTACATATCAAATAATTTTATTTGAATATGTTGGTTTATTGAGAGCATTGCAAAGAAACTATTAGAATCTGCTAACGCACTGTAGAAGTATCTGTTCATCTGCGTTCTGAAAAAAACGCTGTTAAACACAGGCTTTAGAAAGATGAAATCAAATGGTTTTCTGTTACCTGAGGTGACTTGGGACTGGGATATCTTGGAAATAAATAAATCTAAATGGCATGGGTTACACATAGAGAAAGTACAGCTACATG
The DNA here is from genome assembly GCA_013398015.1 of Oreocharis arfaki. NCBI lineage: Eukaryota > Metazoa > Chordata > Aves > Passeriformes > Paramythiidae > Oreocharis > Oreocharis arfaki. The sequence continues at coordinate 804,575 of VZRR01012241.1, forward strand.
AGGTTGTTGATGCTGAGCTGGTCGGGCATCTGCACCATTTTCCTGGCGCTCCAGGTTGCAGGAGGACCTGGCAGGTGATGTCAGTTCTGCCTATTCCTGAATGCTGCTCACAGTGGATTAAAGTACTCCAGAAATACAAAACGGGTGCAGCAAGGAGACACTAATCACTACCACAATCTCTTGTCTCTCACCCTCCCATACCTTGGGCTGCTGCCACCATCAAAGCTTTGTTCTCACCCCCGCCCAGGCCTGAGATATGCTCTTCAACCTCCTGTTGCCCTCTGGATGCCATCTCCTCCCCTTCAGCCTAGGGCCTGACTACATCCTGCTCCTCCGGCTTCCCAGCCCCTCAGAGGAGATTGCTGCTTCCTTTGCTGCCTACTCAACAGGCACTGAACTCTGATCACTGTGCCAAGCACGCGTGGATTACCTCTTCTTACAGTCTCCTGGCTATCTCTATTCTGTGTTTCCTGGTGAACCCAGCTCTGGAGTGCTGTGAAGGAATATGTGATTTGGCCCTGTGAAGAACCAGGTAATCTGTGAAAGGGTCTGTGACCATGCGTTCAATATTGAGCTAAAATGATGTATTGCCACAGGACTTGAAGCGTGCATAGAAAACCTTAGGTTTAGTGGCGTCCATCTCTCTATTGTATGTCACACTGCAGCATTGTACTTGCAGTAATATCAGTGGCTTAATATACTCTATACTTTGCACAAATTATCTTCTGAGTGTAATGCAGCTTAAAAAAATAATTTGTGTAATCAACTCCTTTTGTAAAGGTAAATTTGGCCTGAAAAAAATGCTGTTCAATTTTCAAAATTTTCACACAGCTGAATTAATTTCTCTGCCATGAATGCTCCAATTGTATGTCTCAGGCACTGTCTGTCTCCTGTTTGCAGTTGGAGGAGGGCCTTGGCAACAAAGCCAGCACAGTTCTTTGCAAAGGGAATGGCAAACCTCTAATGAATGCAAAGACTTCAGCACCCTTTAGCATGTTAGGTCCATGTATATTTGGCTTTTGAAGCAAGTTTTCTCCAATTACCAAGCTTTGGCCTACATCACAGCAGTGGCCTCAAAGCACAAAAATGCATTCCCTTAGGATGAACCGAAACCAGCTGTCCCGGGAGCAAACACACAAGTACACTCAAAACATTCAGTCCATAGTATTATAATGGAACCAGTTTAACATGATACCTTCTGAAATCCTTGTAGCACGGATATTGGATCCTCAGGGCTAGCTATTTCACTTTACAAATCTATTCCCATTGATTCTGCGTGTTAATGAGGTTTTAGATATTAAGTTTTCCTTTTTCTGCTTAAAAGCACACTGAGAACAGGTGGAGGTGTGACAACGAGACAGTTCAGACGCAACCCTGAGTATTGCTGCTGTGATATTTCTGCCATCTTCTTGCCTGTGGGGCAGGTGCTGATGTCAGGACAGTTGCTTGCTCAGGTGATTTGCTGCAACTGTATTGCAGAAGATTCTCATCTCTGGTTTGTGTGCTCTTCCGTAGGACATGGAGCAATGCAGCTGAAAACCTACAACCAGCTGGAATTGTAGGGCTTGGATCATGTTGTTCTTACATTTACATTTTATCAGCATTTTGCAGTTCTAGAAGAGCACCCATGGAACTACACTGCTACCTTTTTTTCTGCCTGCTTGGGTTTCTGTTGGAGACAAGCTGTTCTGCAACAACCAGGTGATGAGTACAGATAAAACCAGCATTCGGTTCTTTATTTTTATCCTACTCACCAGAATGCAGTGGTGAGCTCGAGTTGCCATTGCCTCTTCTCATCACTTCATTCATAGGATTTCCCTTGCATATTTGCCTTTTTTTACAGTACCTGAGCACAGAGGTTTTTCAGGCCAGAAAACTTTCATGCTTTATCCTGTTTCAGAATAAAAGAGATCTAAGAACAAACTAGACAGGCTTGACTCAAACAATAGGCCTTGGAAAAGATGATTTAGAAAATCAGATACAACATTAAAAATTAACATCTAAGGTTCCACATTTTCATCTTGTTTTGCCCACACTATTTCTGTCTTCTAAGCCTCTTTTTTAGCGGGTAATTCTGTGTGGTGAGGAGGGGAGAGTAAATGAGTCATAAGTGGTTTCGTTTCATGAGGTGTCTGCTACTGTCTCATGTTCTCATAAGTGAAGTAAGTAGAGGTAACTAAGATAAAATCATCATAAAATTGAAACATTTCAAAGAATTAAAAATATTTCTTTTAAGAGAATGGAAGCATATTTAAAGAGAATGGAAACATTTAAAGTTTTCTGTCAAAGTAGGAGGTTCTATCAAGTGGGTTTCTACCTACAGAGCTGTGTCTCTGTCCCAACTCCATTGCTGTTCAATACTTTCATTAAGTAACAGAAGGGAGACTATTGTAAAATTTTCCCTATACTAAAGCGTTTTGAAGAATAGGCTTATGATTTAAAATATGCTTGGAAAGGGGATATAATGGCTAGAAATCAATATGAAGAAATTCGGTAAACAATGTACAGCACTTAAGGGAAAGACAGTCAACATTTAGAACATAAAATAAGAGACAACAGACTGCAGGAAAGATACCAGGGGATCAGAGTGTCGACAGCATTGTGGCGATTATAATAAAGAGAAAAAAGTTCTTAAGTTGTTAGTGCCATAAATACCTCAAAGGGTTATGTTTACTCCTGTAGCTGATATACTGATCAGGTATCACCTGGAATAATGTGTCCTGCCTGCTTTGGCCCACAGTTTACAGTCCTCAGAATGACATTATGAATGCTGAAAGGCTTAGAAAAGATGAACTATGAGAAACAGTCTGAGTACAGTGGGAGTAAGAGCCTAGCAGCCAGTTGGTGTTCATGAATGCCCTTTTAAAGGCAGACAGTATGTGAGTTTTGGCTGCACGAAGAGAAATTTAAGGCGTCTGCTACGTCAGTCTTGATAAGGCCTGCTGGAACAGGTACTAAAGGGGATTGGACAATCATTTTATCAGTCTTAAGAAGTGGTTTGATTTCTCTGAGGCAAGATCAACAATCTAGTGTTGAGTATTAATAAACTGTTGCTGACACCTTTTTAAGAAAGTTTTGGGCAATGTATTTTCTTTTAGTGTGCTGACATGGTTGTTTCTTGCAAGCAATGGGGTCATTACCTCATGGAAACTTGATCTGCATCCTTAATGTATACTGAACGTGATCCTGCATTAGGTGAATGCGCTGGACTAGAAGATCTCTCAAATTACATCCCAGCCCTCGTTTTGGAGGGTTAGAGAAACAAGATCAGGTGTATGATGATCACGTTTCAAGGTCTGACTCTTTCTCTTATACTGATTTATACCAGAAGAACAAAATGCGTTGACTATAATCTACTGAATTAGTGTCCGGAAGTTCAGGATACACCCAGAAACAAGACTGGATTTCTGTGAAGTCTATGCTTTTCCAAGGCTACAAGTGTAACTATGAGATTTAGAAAAATCATGGGTTCTGCTCACCCCAATTGAACAGTAGTTTTGCTTTCGTCTCTGGTAGCACAAGGAGTTTTAAAGATTTTGAAAATTTAGGATAGAAGACTTTCACTTGCATGCTTATCTGGAACTTCTTAGGAGACATTCAGTAATGCTAATGCAATAATGCTCATTGCACGTGGGCAATGTTATGTATGTTGAGTACTTTTGTTACATGTTTATTATGTAGTGTCTTTCCACATAGCATTTTTAGGTTTTTTCACTAATATTTCATTCCAAATATTATCTGAAAGCAGTTATCAGTTGTGTCTACTGTAGTTAGATTTTTCAAACCACTGCAGTTTAATAAAGTCCTTGAATATTTGAGGCAGCAAAGACTAATGTCGTGCGGCTTCAATAAAACCGTGAGTCAACAGCCCACTGTTCTACAAAAAAAGTCTTGTAGTCTTCTTTGTGTCACTTTTATGGATTGGAAGACTGGGGTTGTAATTAGATGTTGTTGAATAGTATGTGAAATAAACCAAACAATTCATTACTCTTACATTATCTGTCACTGCATTCATGTGTCTCATGTGTCGAAGAGCCGCGGCCCAACTGAATATGTAATTCTGAAAGACAATCTTCATGCACACATTACCTCTTTTTCCTCATCCTGTTGTAATTATAGCTGACATAATGTAGCATTTCAAGAGTTCTGTAATCATTATCTTCCTTCTACGTATCATATGCTAATGAACCAACAACTTAATGAAATGGCATCACAGAGATGCTGAGTTTGATATTACTTGCCGCAGGACTTTTTTCCTAATGATGTGAAATTGCACATGGTTTTGAGTGCCAAACTACACCCATGAATTTATGAAGGTTCGTTACATCACTTTTGGGACAAATACGCTCAATATAAAGAGTTGTATGCCTTGTTGAATCTCATGAAAGTGCAAATACCAACCACATAGTTCATTTTATTGCTTTATCAAGAGATGTTAGTGTTCTGCAATGCTTATTGGATTTTTATGTGTAGAGTATGCTTGTCGGAGCTACCTAAAAACAGAAGCTAGACAAAATTAAGAGAATAAAAGCGGGTATTTATTGAAGAGCCTTCAATAAATGTACACTATGGGTACACAGTTCTAGGGCTACACCCAAAATGGATGCTAGGTCATGAGTTTTCCACACTTTTATAACTTTGGTTCATTTGCATATCAGGGTTAATTCTCCAATTATAATTTCAGGTAATGATGTCACTACCCCAAGTTTGTTCTCCCTTTTTAGAGGCTTTGTTTACATGTTTCGAGGCCTGAGACAGCAAGGTGTCCTTGAAGTCCAGGCTTAGAGAGGATTTGTTATGTCTAACCACGGTGGGAGAACAGTAGCTAACAGGCTGTATGGAGTTTTAGTGTTGCACACTAAAGCAGTACAGGATCTGAAAAATATGAAAGCTAAATCCTAAGGCATCACATGTATACATATGTATTTTTGTTTATTCATCTGTGTTTTAATAGAAGACTGATTGAAAAGATGTGTCTGTGATTTGGATGTGGACTGTTTGTTATAAATCTAGGGGAACCCTTCTTCTAAGGGTTTCTTTACAGAGGGAGGAATTTTTCTGTGAAGTATTCCCTCTCTTGTGCATCAGGATATTAGATAACACAGGGGTTTAGTGTATGTGCTACGGAACTCCTGTTTAGCATCTCTTGTGAAAACTACAACACACTTTTAACCTATCTTCGCTTTTGAGCCTAGAGTGGTTTCTTTGGGTTCCCCAGGGATTTAGGTGCACACTCTGGCAGAGCTCCAGCTGAATAGGTACTTGGGCTACTGCTTGATCTTTAAAGGGCACATACATGTTTGTACCTGCACAGAAATAGGTGTAGCACAAAATCCTGCTGTTGTTGCCTTTTACCAAGTGTAGAAGACCAGTCTGCACAAAAAAACCCCATAGAAATTAACTTTCTTGCTATGTTAGGATTTCTTTGAATAGCGAGTTAAGGATCAGTTGTGCAGTTCCTTGAGCATGTGCAGGTTTTGATTTTAGTAGGACTTATATTTTTACCGATCTGGGCCAGCCTCTGTCTTTGTCCCTCTACAGGAGCACACATGCAGCTGTCTTCTGTTATCCCTTGCTCAATATTTAATCATGTTTCTATGTTCTTTTTAATTATTTTGGCTTTGTTGTTAAGTGCTTGAACGTGTCGCACTAAACAAAGCCTTTTCCTGAAGACAAATTAGGTAGCATCCTTAATACAACTACTATTAGTTGAAAAATGGTTGCTGACTTTCAGTCCCACTGACTGTCCCCCTCTCTCTGGTCTGGATGAAGCACTTGGTTTTGAGCTCCTGGCTGAGCCTATATTGAGAAGGAGGAGACCTGCTGAGGTGCCTTCTGACCTGAATGATCCTGTGATCCAAACCCATGGTTCTGTGATCCTAAGGCACTGACACTGCTCTGCAAGCAAGGGGATGTGCCACTAGCAGGCATGAGTCCCTAAGAGTAGCCTGTCCTGACCCACAGGTCTGTGTGCCCATGACCTCATGGAAATGGGTCCATACATATTTCATTAAGAGAAAGGATGTGGCGTGTGACTCAGTGTGTGTGTCAGGATTCTTGAAAATGAGGAAGTGAATGATAAATATACCTTTGCAACAAAACATCCCCAGGACAGCAGTTTGTGTAATAACACCTTCCTGATGACTTAGTAATACCAACCAGAATTGTTGAATTGCACAAACCATGACATTTGAGTATTTACGAGGAATAGTATCAGGTGGAAGGAAAATCTAACTATGTTTTGTAGCTGTGGGGTGCACAGGCTAATGGAACTGTAGGGGGCAAAGTGAGAGGAGAGAGAAGAGCTCAGGAGCCCAACTTGGGCAGCCTCTTCCTCCACAGTGCAGCTGCATCCAGCCCTAGTACAGGCTTATAACTCCTGGACTTAGATATTGGTGACTTAATTAAAAAAAAAAAAAAATATATATATATGGGGGGGGGGAAATGCAGGATAGTCCAAACTATTTAAGCAGTAGGAGATAGAAAGTCCAGGCCATTATTTATGAATAATTAACTAAATGATGATATAATGTAAAGCAATTCTATTATTAGAAATAACAGGACTATGTTTTGGAATACATCAGCCCTTAAACTGCTGAACATGTTTGCCATCCACAGTGTTATGGAGCTCTGTTGTCTATAGCATGCTTTTCTTTCTTTCCTTTGGGAAACTTTTGTTGAAATCCTAGACGATGTCCCATAACAACTAGAAACCTGTAAAAACATATATAAAGTAGAATTAAACTCCACATGTTTAATATATTCTAGGAATTGGAAAGATTGACGGAAAATTGTTACCAGATGTGCCAGTATTTCGATATTTTCTTTAATTTTTGTGTGGTTCCTGAAGTGTAACGTATCACAGAAGCCAATTTCATGTTGCATAAGACATTGCCCAGAAGGGTGGTTTCCCACTGAGCTCTCTTAAATAGTGACTGGTTCATGCCCTGGATTGGGAGGGTCGTTTTGCAGCTTTCAAAACCACAAGAAAACCTCATTTTGTGCAAAAGAGAGTCCATTGTCATGCCTGCCATCCTCTTATCTGTCATTTACAAAACACAGATGTGGTGAATGTAAATGACTGAATGGCACAATACAGTGGTACCTGGGACAAGATGATATAAATACAGGAAAGAAGTAGTCTGTTGGTATAAAGAGCAGCTGGAATTGAAATAACTATATAATGTACTTATGCAACTACATTTCTTGCAGCTTGCTTTCTCTCCTGACTTTGAAGTCTATGTAGACATTATGTATTTTTCTCTTAATCATAGTCATTCCAAAATTTTATTCTTGTGATGCCTCCACAGTGGAAAGCTGGAGAGGGCTAAGGAGTCCAGTGAAGATCCAGTGTCTGCTTTCATTAATGGTTAGCTCACTCCCTGTTTAGGTTTTGTTTGTTTATTTGTTTTCTCTAAAGTCTCTCCAAGACAATAGCTAGGCTTTGGTTTGGAAGCAGTCTGTTCTGGAGGCAGTGCACATTGCTTTTTTTGTTTCACCATCCTTCAGCACTCTTCCAACATGGGCATTTGGGTTTTTGAACATGCACAGCAGACAGGGCTCACTTTCATGCTCTGAAAGTGCTGTATTACTGAGTTACAGCGTAGTCTCCAGATTGTTTCAGACACTTTGAACTTGAACATACTGAATGCTAATGATGTGTTGCGTGTGTGGGGCCAGATGATGAGGCCCAACACCCCTCCAGCAGATGCTGTGCTGTGTGGATGTGACCAGTTTGCAATAATGGGAAGTATTTCTAAGCTGTGTGGATGTGAGCCAGAGGTACCATTTGTCTTGTATTTAGCAGAGCAGACCTTGATCACTGTGAGTGCTTTTGCCCCTCAGTGTTTGGCTCTGCTCTGTCACTGCAGAACCGTTGTCTTTCTTCTGTGTAGCCAAACCTTTGCTTTTGCTCATTTTTCTTTCTCTCGTTTTTCTGTCACTTTTCTTAACTGTTTATCCTTTTTTCCCCCTTCCTCCTTAATCTTGCTTCCTTTCCCCTTTAACACAGGTAACCAGCACAAACTTGATGCTGTGCTGGATCCCGTGGATGGAAATGAAGATGCAGGAACACAAAGTAAAAGCACATCTAACATGTGCTGCAGAGTCATCATGTATGTGTGCACGTCTGGTGTCTGTATTCTCCTTTCTAGCTCTGCTAGAAGCCTTTAACACTAAAAGAGAAATCCTATGGCTTTCAAGGAGATATCAGCTATTAAATAAAACCAGAAGAAGCATTTTTAAATTTGGGAGTAAGATGGAGTCAATGCCGTTTTTCCTATTGCCTCACTACTGCTGCTCCCTCACAACTGTTGCAACTTCTTTTAAAAATAATTGAGAGAGGGTTTCTGATTATTCCAAGCCCTTCTTCTTTGTATAAGGACAATCAATCCCTTTTCCAGGGCAGAAAGTGTTTGCAGAGAAGTCTTGTATGAGCCTTGCACTTAAAAACCTCCGACAGGCTTATCCTCTCCACTTCTGTCTTTTAGTATAAGTGCCCTGAAAATGACAGAATTACACAATAGCAAATGGCAGGGCTTTTTTTTTACATCAGGTTCAGTGGACTCTTGCATTCATGTTCATTGATCATAATGTGACCATGTTACTCAGTACTTTGCTTTTCTGAGCAAAGCCATGAACATTAAACTCAAGAGGATTTCATGGCCTTGAGGTTAGTAGCTTCTTGGGATCAGAACAAAGCAGAGTATTAAACTGTATAGCAGACTTTGTTTGTCAAGCTTTATTTTTTGCCACGACTAAAAACTGTTTTTCCATGGGTGTTTTCTTTGGTCTGGCTAAAACAAACTATTGTCGAGGGAAGACCAAATTTCCATTCTTCTGCACATCTGCTGAATGTTCCTTCCCCACCCAGAGGACCACAGTTCAGCCACAGACATAGGAATCAACAGGATGAAGTGTGGTGGGTCTTGAAATGTCTTTAGGTGACAAAAGCTGGCTGTAATTCTACTCTTTTTTTTTTTTTTTCCCAATGAGGTCTGTTTTGATTTTTGATGCTTGACTTTGGAAACTGTCAGGTGAAAAGCTGACTGTGTCTCATGTTTGTGTCTATCATGCAAAGATGTGTTGGAAAGCTACATAATCTCTCATATTTTCCATTCAAGAAAATATAAAAATTACGTAATACCTATACAGTCTCTTATATTTTCTCTATAAGAAAACAATTTCAAAGAAATGAGACTGATTTTCCTTTTTTTTTCTTCTAAGATAAAGCAATAGTTCTGAACAGCCAGTGAATATTTTGGGTAGAAAGCGTTATTTTACTGTAGTTGTTTAACTAGCATTTTCTGCTTTTATTCATGACTTGGACTTGGGGGTGAGGGAAGAAAGAGAATGCCAAAGTAGAAGCAAGGATAAAATTCACTTATCTTGACCTTTGCACATTTTTATCCAGGTATGGCTAAATTCATTGAATTTGCTGGTCAGCAAATTGTCCCGTATCTCACAGGGTCTTTGAATACCAGCTGGGGTAAGGAAATGGGCAGGAGCCACAGCAAAACTTCAGGCAGACTCCCGATTACCCAGAACCTCAAAAGTGCTAATGGATACTTTGAATTTTCTTCATTTTCAGAGGATTTCCATAGTTCTCATGTGAATTAAGTACTAGCTGACTGGTCTATTGGCATATGTACTGTATGGCTTGGTATTACTGTTAATTTTGGCATAAAGGTAAGCAAAGCCCACAGGTTTTGGTAAATTCACATGCAAGATGGACTATCGAAAGATCAAACAGCTGTAATAATCAATGTTTGAAAGATAGATGAAGCATCTGGACCCACAAATACATACAGCAAAATGAAAACTTTAGTCTTACCTGCAAATTAATTTTTTTCTGAGGTAAGGTATTTAAGAATTCTAATATATATTCTGGTGGAAAATCTGTCGATGACAAAATTTCTTCGGGTTTTAAGTAATATGGGTGGCAGTAGCAGAGAAAAATGACATACTGATGTGAATACTAATACTTCCAGTATTTTTAGAAAAATAAAAATCAGTGATTCATTAAACTGTACATTTTATTCCCTTTGGAAATTTAGGCAGTCTGGTCTGACCGGTTGCTGCTAGGTGATTTTTTTGATACTTGTCAGTATGTATTTACAGTGTATAGCTGTGTTATAATAATTTTATGAGATGTGATGTTTATTCTCTGGGATTTAAACTTGAACACACAAAATTACTATGTGAATGCTTTGTTTTGCCCAGAAGGTAATTAAAACATATCCTTTGTATTCAGATAGAAAAAAGAAATGAATGGAAGAGTTCCTGAGCATTTCATATGTAGGTACCTGAGTTTCAGACAACTGCCTAGGTTGCTTTAATAATTAATGACTTGAAACAGATACTTCCAGAGTGCAGTCTCCTCCAAAGAGCAGTTGGCCATGAGAGGTCAATAAATTAGCTATATATATATATATGGAGAGACAATAAACTGTTAGCTGAAGTTATGCGAGAGGAAAGACTCTTTGTCGTCAGCTCTTCTGCAAGTGAACAGCTTTGTCAAACTGTGGTCTAACACATCCCTATCGTATTCCCATTTTCTGCACACAGAGTTTGGACAGTGCTATATATAGATATATCTGAATCTTTGTGAGTCATATGCATCATCCTAACAATGTTAAGCCATATATGCACTTTCAAAGTCCAAGAATTTCTGGAATAATTACAGGTACCACCCCAATGATGGATGACCTCTTCCAATGCCTGCCCGCCAGGGCTAAAGTACGTGGTTTTGAGTGGTATTATCAGTTAAGATTGTTTTTCCTCAGATTATTCTGCATTCTGCAGTCTCAAGGCAGGATAAAACTTGATACTGTCCTCTGAGGAAAAAGCAGACAACAGCAATTCAGAGTGCCCTTGGATTTCTGGAATATTTTGTTTGCAAAAGATACAGATATATACTCACTGGAATTTGTAAAACACATATATTTACATATATTTTAAGTCTATCCAATAGAGAAATTTTATTGTGGTAATGAACTGTGCTATTTTAGAGCTCATTTTTATAATAACATTGCCTTACATGAATTAGCATAGTGCAAATGCATCTGTGTTACTATGACAAAAGCCGTGTATCTCTGCAAGATAATATTCCACCTACAAACACATTCCATATTTACTATCTATCCTACATACTAGCAATGAACTGGTGCTCAGACTGTGCATTACTGGTAGTGCAAATAAAGGTGTTAAATCCAAAATACGGTAGAAATGTGGAATCTTAAAGGGGTTGTAAAATTAATAAGAATTTAAAAGTAAAATGTGACTGCAGAGCTGTTTGCCATTTCACAAGCCTAAACCTTTGTGTTAATACATAGAGTTGCTAACAAGGTAATTGTAAACCACGCCAGTGCCTTTAAATTAAATAAAACCTGTATGATTCAGAGTTAAATAAATTTACACCAGTCTCACTGAGTGCGCTTTCATGCCGAAGGATATGTAGTGCTGGAAAAATAGCCATTGTTCAGTGCTTTGTTTAACACGCTTGCTTTTTCCTCACAGTACAGTGCTGTGGACACAAATCCTTTATCTGTATATATTATGCAGCCCATCTGGAATAAAATTATTAAGGTAAGAATTTTATTTGATAAAAACTTTATATATTAATGTAAGAATTTGTTTTAAATACAGCATGTATTTTCATTTAAAAATACATATTGATTATTAAAGCTGAAATGAAGATATCTGATAAAAGAAAACTAATGTTGCAGGATATACAGCTGTGTTTAAGGTATGTTGTTTTGAGATTTTTTTTTTTTTAGAAAGGGCTTGTTTCTTTTTTTCCTGATTGCTGTAAAAAAGGCATCCATTTCTTTTTTACATCTTTCATTATTACATCTTTCATTAAACAGCTTTGCAGACACGGATGGTTTTACTTAGTACAGATTATTTTTGTGCAGCATATGCTGCCTAACAACAGCATGGCTTTCTCTCTGTGCTGTGCATATGATTTTATGCAAGCGCTGTCTCATTTTCTCCCGAGGGGACTTGCTTGAGGGAGCCAGGCGCTCCTCTAAGAAGCTGAAAATGAGAGTGGTTACCATGATCACCATAACGATTGGAAGATGCCATCTCTTGAATGCATTACAATCTGCAGTTTTTAAAAATAAACCACTCACAGTTAGTTATGCTGTTGTTGGCAGAAAAAAAAAGAAAAAAGCTGTATCTCGAATAAATATAAACTTTATTGATCTCCAAGGAAGCAATGACTTCTGTGTCTGCCTCATTACAGGAAGTGTTTAGATTGGAGCAGACTTGAAAATAAACCTTTGTACAAACAAAAAAGGATGTATGTGGTCAGAGTGCTGTTGTTTCTGCCATCTTTGGGTGCTATACTTCAGGTGTTGCGTATTCTTGATATGGCAGGAAAACCATAATCTCTAATTCACAACCACTAAGTAATGTCATGGAAAGTGTTTATATGACCCAACTGAAGAATTAAAAAACAACCTGAACACGGGATGAGAAAAAAGCAATACAAAGGTGTGACACTGAATTCAGTAATTCAATTCAATTCAGAGACTTTGGTTTTATTCCCATCATAATATTGAGGAAAACAATGATGCAGAAAAGCCCCTCCAGCACTCTGGTACAGGAGATGAGTAGAAGCTTTACTGTGCACTTGCCCTTTGGTTTAGGAGATGGGTGGATATTCATTGACTCTCATATTGAAAGGGGAGTGTTGTCCGTGCAAAACTTCCTTTGGAGATAAGTTCTTCTAATGGTTGCAGCATTTTACCAGAAGAAAAGGAACATTACTGAATATCCCCACGTAGCTTAGGGTGATAGGTCCTATAAAAATGTGACCTCTTTAGATTTTTTTTAAATGGAGTTTTAGGTGAGCATGATTTAGTTCTCTTCTTGCTGGAGGAGAACCCAAACCAGATCAAAGAACCTAAAACCTATTTCAACAATCTGAGTACAGAACCAAAGACTGAAGTGGGTGCTGTCTATGCTGTGCCCTTTGGTTTAGTTTGAATCCTGAAGATACAGCAATGAATGTTCTACTTTGCCTTCTGGTGCAAGAGGGTTACAGAATACTTATCAGTGATGTGTCACAAGGATTTAAAGGGAAATTATATTTATCTCAGCTTTTTGTAAAAGTAGTCCTTCTAATGTTAAAAGATACTGCCATGTAGAATCAGTGTCCTGGAGAAGAGCTGGCAGTGCACATCCGCAGAGGGAAAAGCAGTATGTAACTGAGATTGCAGCAGAGTCTAAGGTTGCTCCTAGAAATAAAAATGAGAACTGTTAGAGCACCAGAATTATTGGCCACAATATAACTGTTTGTAAAATATCAGTAGGAATGCAAGTGGCTGTAATGGTTTTGTTCTTGAACAGCTCATTGCAATAGGGAGATTGGGATAATTGTTAAAGAATTTTTTAAGAATTTTTTGTATTTGCTGTGTTCATTCAAAATTGTACACACACTGTACAAGTGTGCATCTTGATGACTTGGAGAAGTTCCTTCACTCTGTTTAGACATCCCGATACATCCATTTTTGGATATGAATCAATTATCTTTTAGTTTCCAAACTGGTGAAAATAAAAATTTCCCCTGGACTATTTTTACCGGGTTCTAGAGGAGTTTAAAAAAAAAAAAAGGAACCTTAAATTCACTGAGCCAAGCAGAAAAAAAGAAATCTGTGAGAACCAGGGCTTGGGATTTGGGTCTTGCCTTTCATATGTCCTAGTGGCAACATAATTTTCTCTGTATTCCATAACACGGAATTCATTGAAAGACGTATTAGAAGACATTACCATTCATTGAAAAGTGTATTTCCTATGTTATAAGAAATTAAGAGGAGCTTGATATTAAAGATCTTTGAATTTGTGAGCTGAAAACATATTGTCATAACCCAGCTCATTTATCTGTGGTGGAGATGCTGGACAATGAGAGGAAAAGGAAGAAATCCCACTGGAATACACAGGTGTGTGCCAACTTCACTGAAGTCAGTTAAACTCCTCTCTGTTGCCTTTATGAACTTTGATTTTATCTATGCCTAGAATTGGGCAAGAGTAGAATTTTAGTAGTCTCAAATGACTTAGAGAAGTTTGAATAGAGCTTTATATAAATGTGTACTTTACCATTTATTATCCAAATAGTTGCTATACTAAAGTATTTGCTGTTTGTATTAAGGCTTTCAGAATGAGTGGTTGTAGACCCAGAGGAACAGAAATCAGTTAATACTTTGTGGAACTAAGAGTTTTTTAAAAGGTCCAAGCACACAAGGGTTTTGCCTGTGAGCAGATGTGATTCTCCACATGGCACCTTCAGTTGTATTAATCATGTAGCACGTTGATGTATTAGACCTCTACTGTCTGTTAATTAGGTAATAAAGATTGCAGCTCATCCTTCTGAAGCATATTAATAAATTCAGGCTGTATTTTTCCAAGGTGTGTAAGAAGTTAATCTTGAACACCCTGTGATTTTCTAATTATGAAATAGGGCGATGGTAATGTAATGCCAACCAAAAGGATAAGAGGCATTAAATATAACAAAAGGGATTTCGCAACTGGAATACTTTCCGAATACCTAGACAGATTAGGTTCAGTAAGGATCAAAAGAACATGCTTGAGGGTTTAACAACAGGAGAGTCTGTTTTCCTGAGGAGAGAACTCCTGTAACTGTTTTTCATGGTGTGTCTGTTAGCCAAAGGGACTGCAACTATAACAACATCCTTTGAAGGTTTCCTTCATCAAATACACAGTGTTAGCAAGAAAGTGGGTTAAAATAACTTCTTCATGTTTGCACCGTGTAAGCATAAATGATTTCCTGTAATAACTTAATAGTGACATTGTGACTGTATGGAATGATGAGCCTAATTAGAAAGCAGATGTTTCTGGTGCCCCACTTGATTTAATAGTCAACAATTCTTACGAATCGTCCAGGAAAAGGCAGTCAGTTTAAAACAATACATTGGGCGGCATCTGTATATCCATGTAAACATTTCATCCAAAGTGTCTTAAAGCACTATTTTGATCTACGATTTAGATTAAAAGAGACAAATCTAGAATTTTTTCAGTGTCTGTGCTTCTTATTTCATGTAAGGTCATAGACACCAGAGAAATCCCCAGCGGGAGATTCATCTTCTGCATCTTCAGGTAGCAAAACTGGGAGCCGTGCGGCTGCCGCTGCGTGCTGAGCATGCCGTCACTGTAAGAAAAGGGGATCATCGTGCAGTGAACGATTCCTCCTTAGATGCTCTCCAGTAGGAACTTCAGGGGACATTTGCTGTCCCTTTTTTAAAAAGTTTAGATTTGCCCTTTTGAACAGTCAGAATGATAGATATGTTACATTTTTTAAATTATAGCTGTATGCATTCCATGGTGTATTTTAAATACGGTGAGAGCTGACATACGGTGTTTTAAAATTAGTGATGAAGTCCTGCTGATAAGGAAAGCAACTATCAGATACAACAGTTTTCCCAATATTATTGCATAAAACATCTAAGAAACATATAGGAAAAGTGTTCAGGAATTTAAATCCGATTTTTGGAAGTGTACACTTAGTCTGTACACCATCAGTTGCACAATTTCTCCTGAATATTATAAATTGTACTATAGTTGTAAAAGATAATCTAGTCAGGATAGTTAATCAGTCCAAGCATTCAGATTTTAAAAGTAAATTTTTCAGGTAGTTGTAGGATAGAAGAAATGCAAAAATGTATACAAATTAATATGTGTTCATGTAGCTAACTAGTTCACCTAGCTAGTCCAGAGCTATTAACAAAACATTTGATTTCAAAACTATTGTTAGTATCAGAATTGACTTGATTTTCTTTAATATTGTCTTGAAATATTTTATAGTGTTGTAGTACTTTATATACATTTTGAGTCCTTAGACACTCCAAATAATTTAAGTCTCCACTATTTTTGTGTTTTAAATATATTGACAATGTGTTTGAGTGGTGGTAATGGTTGATACTTAGTATTACTGCAAATGTGTTCTGTCTAAAAATCATGTAGAAAGCTGTGTATGCTATTTCAAAAACTATTCTGGAGAAACCGTGTTACTTGGGAAGATTGTTGCTGAAAGGGATTCCTGTTGCAGTGTAAGAAGCAACTTAAAGCCAAAGGAAATGAATACCTGAGAATGGTTACTGGGACAAAGAGGTTTAGGTGAAGTCAGAGAGTCCTTTTCAGCACCCTACAAAGTAAAATGAATTAATGGAGTGTTTATAATTGATGAGTAAATAGGCAGATCTTGTCAGAAAGTTACTATCTAGAGAAGCAGGGAGATGCTTGTAACAGGGAGATCAATGTAAAAGTGTAATGCACTCAGGGTCTGATTTTGTTGCTGTTTTGAATAAGAAGTTATTCACGTACTTTGGAAGAAGAATTTTCCTTGTTATAGCGTGGGAACAGAATACTTAAAAAACCTGCCACGTGGATGCTGAATTACCACACTGGGGTGCTGCAGTCTTCTTTCAGTTCTGATACAGCCGATCACAAAAGGCTTTCCTTGTTGGCTGGGTAAATAAGGATAATGTACAGCACAGGGAATGCAATGTTTCAAAATGTCATTCTTACTGCAGTCACAAAAATCAGGCAAAAGGATTGCATTCAAAAATAAATTTCCCAAATTAAAACTGTATTTTAATTTGAAAATGGGGAAATATACACAAATCTGAACATTGCTGATGTCGTAAAGGCTTCTTTCCTGATGTAAAACATTTAATTAAAATAAGGTGTACAATTTGAAATACAATTTTTCTGATTTTTTTCCCTCTGTTTTTTAACAGATAGTGCCTTTGTGGATTGCTCCCAACCTGTTAACGTTCTCTGGATTTGTCATGATTTTATTTAATTATTTTCTAATATCTTTTTATGACTGGGACTACACTGCCTCAGGTAAATTTCTTCACGTTGTAATTTTTCAGAATTAATGAGCTGCTTATACTTCTGAATGTTATAGGGAGGTATCAGACACTTAAATCTTCCATTTATTCCCTTAATGAGGCTCCTTATATGTGCATATAGAGGAATCTACCTCACACATAGTATTATAAATTTAGATCATTTTATTCAAAAAAATCTTATTTAATTTTATCCCTAAAATGGGTTTCAGCATGTGCTGCTTGAAGTCTCTGGTAAGATCTCATTTTATTTAAAGCTAATTCCAGGGTTTAAATACACAGCCAAAATCCACCTGAATATTCTTCATAACATTTCCATTGATTTCACATTTCCTAATACCTAAACTGATGCCTGAATGAACTAACTTCACTTTCATTACTCCACACATACACACCCCCTATTCAAGACTACTTCTAGACAGAAGCATGGTTTCTAAATAAATGTCTCTTCAAATTATGGCTTTCCAAGTCCGAGTCCATGTTTGCTCCTCATTGTAGACTAAGTCAGAAGTTTTTTGGACCTGATTCCTCCTGAGTGTAGGGCATGTTTGGTTTGGGCTTCTCAGACCAGCTGTTGAAGCCCACAGAAAGTAGTAAGAATCTTCCAGGTGGTTAATACATAAAATATATATTGATAAAGGGCTTTGATTTTCTTTAAACTAGACAATTTAGTGAAGAGAACACTTTTATTTCCTGAAACAACTACATTTAGCTGCCTTTAATTTTTTTATGCCTATGGTTAGCTTCAGGATGTACTCTTTGGTGTGGGCTGTTTGTACATTTATCATTGCAATTCTAGAGGCAGGGATACTTGTTAGCAGTTTTGGTTCAAAAGTTACGTTTTGAGGACCAGCTTGTTCTATAGTTGTCTCGTTCCTAAACACTTGGGGTTTTTTATCAACGCAGATGATAGTTACTCAGTCCTGTAATGAAAGAACATCCAGGACGGATCTTTTTAAATGGGATGATGTTATCTTGACACATTCTCAGTAGATATATACGGAACTTGAAGACATTTGAAATGGTGATTAAGTCTGTTAGAGTTGAGACCTGTATGAGTAGTTTGCAATCTCTTCCTTAGTCCATGAGACCAGTACCCATCATTTTTCAATTGATGGAAAACTTTCATGCAACCTAAAGAGCCTTTTGAGTACCTTATATCAATCCCATACCTAGGATCAGGAATAAAAGACCTAATTTCCTGGACAGTTGGTTTTCCTTTTGCAGTTTGCAGGTTTGCAGCTAGGAGTCAGGAATTGTCATAGTTTCTTTCAGAATGGCAAGATGAGGCACTGAGAGAAAGGTAGTCAGGGCACTGCTATAGGTGCTGGCATCTCCTGGCATCATTCAGGCAAGGACACACCTCTGTGTGCAGGAATTCCCTGTGTTTGGTGCCAAATTACAGAAACCTGAGAGAACATTGCATTTACAGTTGTTTAGTGTTGATGTAGTATTGGGTGATGTTTAAGTTAAATAGAACACTCTTTGAAAAAAGGATCAGTTTCTTTAAAAGAGCAACAATAACCTTGGGTTAATGCTAGCAGCAGAGCAAGAGCAGAACCCTGGCCTCTGTCCAGTTCAGCTATCTTTTCCTTTTTCTCAAGGGAAAAAAAAAGGGTGCTAATATTTCTGCTAGCCTAAGGACAAAAACTTCCTGTTCAGATCTGTGTGATAAAAGTGCTACACAAACCCGAGATTGGCACTGATAATCATGCTTGAAATTTTCTTTTTTCCCTCTGTATATTACATGAACATTAACTAATTTTTCAATGGATAGTCTTCCCATGACCTACGAAAATTTTTGCCATGTTTCTATCATTGTTTTGTGCAATACTAGAGTCATTTCAGGACCCAAAAATCTCTCCATTACCTTTTGTCCTTTACGGTGTAAACACATTCAGGCCTGCTCAGTGCTTCTTTGGTAGAGCTCACCGATGCCTGAAGGTCAGACCCAAGCATTTCAATCTGTTTGATGCAGTGGGTTAATCAGTGGCAGCCTGTTTGTATGTATGTGTGTATCTTGGTGGATTTCTTTGATGTTAACTCCTGTTACACTGACTCACTACGCCCCCCATTTTTTTCAGGTACCAGTCCTGGACTTGTTCCCACCTGGGTGTGGCTGTTCAGTGCTTTTACCACCTTTTGTGCTTACGCTTTAGGTAATGTACAGTGAAATAATTTGCATGGCTGACATTTTCGTGTAATTTTATCTTCAAATTCACTAGTGCTGATTCTGAGATAAAGAGGCATTGTGGATAAATTACTGATCTCTTTCCAAAACATTTCTCTTAGATTAAAAGAAAGCAAAAAAAACCCCAAACCACAACACTAAAAAAAAAGGTTCATAAGACTTAAAAAAACCCAACTCAAACAGCATATTAGAGGTTCTATTACAGTAACTCTTATCCATCTTGAAAGTTCAAATTATTTCAGAGGAACAATGGAAATCATTACATAGCAGCAGTTTAGTTCCAGTCCCCCTGCCACAGGCAGGGACACCTTCCAGTAGATCAGGTTGCTCAGAGCCCCATCTAGCCTGGCTTTAAACACTTCCAGGGATGGAACATTTGCAGCTTCTCCAGGCAACCCAATCCAGTGCCTCACCATCCTCACAGTACAGATTTCCTTGCTAATACCTAATCTAACCCTACCTTCTTTCAATTTTAATCCATTCCCTACATGCCCTTGGAAAAAGTCACTCTCCAGCTCGCCTGTAGCCCCCTTTAGGTACTGGAAGGCTGCTCTAAGGTCTCCCTGTAGCTTTCTCTTCTCCAGGCTGAATAACCCCAACTCTCTCAGCCTGTCTTCATAAGAGAGTTGCTGCTGTTTGGTTTCATAAAATCTTTGTCCCTTGATGATGACATTCTGAGAAACTCCCTGACATAAGCGTTAGCAGAGGGTGCTTTCAAAGATAGGAAAAATAAAGGACAAAGAAGAAAAAAGAAAATTGTTAGGTGCTTCAGTGCCTAAAGTGTGTGTCAGGAGAGATGATGATGACAGATGTGATGACAGGCCTGAGCTTCTTAAGGAAAGAAGTATCTTTTTTTTCTTTCCTCTTGCTGTTTTTCTCCCATAACACCCACACCTCAATTTCATATTCCATTTTTATTGCTTTATACTGTGCCATGACTGTATTTTTAGATATGTTGTACCTTGCTGAGCAGTGGTGTGAAGACATAGACCTGAAATGATGCTGACCTGGGAGTGAGATCCATGTTAGTGTGGCTTTTTTGCTTTCTCTTCCAAAGCTCTCTCATTCCACACTACCCTTATCACAACATGGTGCAAAGGAGTATTTTTTGGGAAGGCTCAAGATAGTATATTTAAGGGAGTCCACAATTCTGTGTAATAAGGGTCCAGGAAGGCTGGATATATTTAAAGAAGGAAATCTTAAAGGCACA
>VZRR01012243.1:0-13429 GCA_013398015.1 Oreocharis arfaki
TCCCGGATGAGGAAGAAACTCATAGAGCCAACTCATAAAGCAACTGTGCTGAAATCGGCTCCAGCTGGGGAAAAGCTGCTTCTGGCACGGGGAGATTGAGATCACCAACTCCTGCCCCAGTGACCCCAGAAACCCCACGAGAATAGAGGAAACTCTTCAAAAGAAGAGAAGGACTGAGCATAGAGAAAGTTTAGTTAGCATAAGAAGTGGGGGAACCTTTTAGCCAACAGAAAAATATTAAGAAATTAGTATTAAGATATTGATACTAAGGTATGTTATTGCAAATTGATATTAGTTAATAATAAGAGAAAATATTAATTTAATATTTAATAAACAGCAAAACAGGCTAAAGGGTCTATGTTCTCATCTTTGGAAGAAGGAGCTGCTAGTGTAAAGTCTGTATTTTGGAGGAGAAGCTACATTTCCTATGCTGCTGAAAACCTCTCCTAGAAAGAAAAACAAAACGAAACAAAAAAACAAACCAAAACAACCAAACAAAAACCCAAACCAAACCAAAAAAACCCAACCCCAAAACAAAACAAAAACAAAAACACAGCGCAAAAAAAAACCAAACCAGAGCAGAGAATTGAAATCAAAACTTCAGAGTCCCCAGAAATGAGGAACTGCTGTCACTCAAATGTTATTACAACCACCTATCTCAATCCCCTGAATTCTAGTCATTGTTCAGCATTTCACTGCAGCTAAGAAGAGATCCCATAAATCACAGTCATATATTACTTCCCTCCAGGCACTGTGTTTAAGTAAAAGCATCAGCTTCTCTTTGCTCGTCTGGGTGGATTGCACTTGGTCAGAGCTTTCCTTTAAGCACAGCCTGCCTCAAAATGAGCATCTTTCACCTTTCTTTTCTTTTCTTGTATTTTGCTTTTAAATACAGTGGAAACTTCCCACTTTGAGTTAGGTAACACTGCACAAAGAACATGAAGAAACGGTTGCTGTTGCAGGTGAGGCAGACATGACACACACTAAGTCCAATATAAAGTGCAGGCAAAAAGCGTTTATTCCAAAAGCCAGTGTCATATATACACACTTTTGTATGTTTATCATTCGTGTTAATTGTCCATTGGTTACTTAACTACTACAATAGATTCATTGGCTATTTTAACTACACCATACTATTATTATTTATCTACAACACAGACATCCCAAGAATCCAAACAAATGCCAGCTGCAGATGTGTTGCCATTTACTCCCTGTATTGTTTTGAATTTCTTGCTTCCCTTGATTAAGTTTCTTGCAGGTACAAACGGACTGTGCTGAGACCAATGTCAGACTCAGACAAGCTTGCTGACCTGCTGTTAATTCCCACAGGCGGCCACTGAGAAACTGAAAATGTTACCTATTATTTGATCAATATTTCCTACGGCTGCCATCAAATTGGACTGCCAGGGATCCATGGATTTTTAAGAGACGTGTCAGGACCCTAAAATGCTTCTCATGCATGCTCTTAAATGGAGAAACAAAAAAGGGACTCTGTCCAGGTACTTTGTTCTAGATAGGACTGATTGTCATGTTAACTAACGTAGGAGGTAAAAATGGGAGCATCTAAAATGTGTTTCTACATGGTCAGGGGGGTACGAGGAACCTCTTTGTGTGGAATGCTCTGCTGGGGATATTTGAAATGGGAGCCTGCCCCTGGCAAAGTGTAGGAAAGGAAGGTCTGGCATGTTAAGGACAAAGCTGCTGGTGCCCACCCGAGGTGACCTCCCACCCATGACTGTGGCTTCCAGTGTCTGCCCAGGACAGGAAAGCACCGAAAGGTTGGGTATTTCTAGAGATGCAGAGGATCTGGAAGCCACTGCTGCCACCTGCTGTGCCATCCCGTCTTTAAATCCACAAACCCACGCCCTGAGTAGTGCCACAGCCTAAAGCTCATGGCTTCCCATGGGATTTACCCACTGGCGTTAGAAAAAGATGGATTGCTGTGCAGGCTTTAACCTTATTGCATGGTGGTGACCCCACGCGTGTAATAAGCAGGGGTATTTCCCAGCACTTTCCCAGCCCAGGAGAACACAGGAAATCACTTCCTACCTGCTGCTTGTGGTTGGAAGTATCACCTGGCATGGAGAACATCGACCTCCACCACTGCAGCTGTTTTTTTCCCCCCAGATTAATTTTTTCAGAATTAGGATTCCCTGAAAAATCTTTTCACTTCTTCCTAGGAGGCAGTTCCCTTGCAAGTGTTCAAGTTGTGGGTGCAAAGTCAAAATCCCACTTTCAAACCAACTCTGCAAGATTGCTTCTAATCTGAAAAGTGATTGAAAAAGTGGCAAGTGATCACTTTTCCATGATATCTTTGGATCAGAGGGTTTCCAAAGTACTTGAGAGTCCTCTGCCTGCCGTATTTAATTACTGTGTCATGAACAAATGAAAACAAAGCTGATGGTGGTTATTCAGCCCTGCAGATTATCAACACGCTTCAGTCCAGTCCAGGTGACTCAGCTTCATCTCTGAAAAAGTGAAAACACCACGGAGTTAAAGACCATTTTGCAGGAATTTGTGCTGTGAAAGGTTGTCGAGGTGGTTTGATCTTTGGTTCAGATGACAGGGGTGCAGCTTTTACTGTTGCAAAGAGTGGACCCCTTGCACAGAGCGCGAAGAACAGAGCAAATGTAAAGCCACAACAATGTTGTACTTCATGGTAACTGCTAAACAGAAATTGAGGTAAAATTTAATTGTAATTGATGTGTAATTAATTATGGCCTGAAGCAGAAGGCAGTGACTATCAGACTGCACAGAGCTCGAGGGCTGGCTCAGAGTTTGGCACTCTGAGGACTGCCATCTATTAGCACTGTAATTATGTTATTTTTATAATTCAGGCATGTAGCAAAGGGTGACTACAATGCAAAGGAATAAATGTCCTGCCAGTAACACGAGCACCACCTGAAAAAATAAATAATAATAATAAGAAAAATGACAATGTGGAAAAACATTGAAACAGCTATTGAAGTGCTCAGTTTGTATCCACCTCATCAGCAGCAAGGTGCTAAGGAGCAACCACTGAGTCTGCCAAAGTCAAATTGAGTCAAACTAATTTGTTTTTTTGGCAGTGTCCCTGGGCTGTGGAGCAGTTTGCAAACCAGTAGCAGAAAACTTTAGGGACTGGTGAGGGACGCAACACCAGAAAGCTGCTGGGAACACAGCAGTGACTACAAGTGGCAGCCATGGTTGGAGATTTGAAGCTTTCAAGCTTCATTTGAAGTTTCAAAGGGGGCTTCAAGCAGGAACCACAGAACTAATGTTTTAATGGTGAGAAAAATGTAAAGAAAGATTAAAACAGGTGGGTTCAGTGTAAGGAGGAGAGAGTAGGTGAGGATGATCATCAGACACATAATGGACTGGTATAAAAAGAATAGTGATGAGTTATTCTCCATGTCATTGCCTTGGTTCTTTTTGGTTAATTTCATATGTTTGGGGAATAACTAGAATAACGGTGGAATGTTGCAGGAAGCAACTTAAGTTATGGAATCAGCCATATGGGGAGACTTCTGAACACCAGGGGGACAAACACCACTTAAGACCAGTCCAGACACTTGCTGTGCTTCAAAAAAGAGGAAATCGAATAAATGTTTCTACAGCTTCCTTTCAATCATGTCCTTGATTTGCAGATTAAATTTGGCAAAATAATTCAAGTAACTGGATCTTTGTATGTTAGCATTGCTATTCTGTGTTGTCAGCATCACTAAAATCAGCTCAACAAATGTATCTGCTCTTGCCATACTTTCTCCAAAGAGAAAAAATGTTATTAATAAACTGATATCAAAGTAATTTGCTGTATTGCTAGTGATTTTATATTACAATTTACACTAAGTTCTGTTTGCATCTTAGTATTTAAAGGGAACCAAAAGAAAAGACGTACTAAAAAGAAACAAGTAAAACCAAACCCCTAAAAATATTAATGACAATGTATACTCACTTTCAAAAATCCTGGCATTTTATGACTGACTTTCTGAACATTGTAATTCCAAACCAGTCTATTCCACTTCCAGAGTATTTTATTTCCACTTCTTATCAAAATACCTATTTGTTTTCAGATTAGAATAAAACCACAGAGAGGAAAGAAAGGTTAAAAACAGTGCATTTGACCTGTTTTACAATTGGTGTTCAGATGTTTATTGAGTTCTGGAGGCAAATTAATAGAGTCACAGAAATAAAAATATAGAATTATCTTTATTAATGAGGTGTGCATTTATTCAGATCAGGTTTTTTGGGATACAGCCTTCTATTTGGATTTCGGCTGGCCAGCCATTGTATCTGTTCTTCTTCTGGTCAGAGTGGTTTATCTGTAAAAATAAAATAGTTAAAAAAAAAATCAATATTTAGGTTTTTTTTTTTTTAATGTACCAGTTTGTCAAACCTCACACAAGAGGAGGGGGTACTGGAGGAGGACTGGGAAGCTGAGGAGAGAATGTTGCACATCTTGCTGAACATAATGGGTGAAGATTCTGCCAGTTTCTCTCTTACACAGAGTGCTTTATTTATTTCCCAGATGGCTGTCATGATAAACACCAAATTGAATATCTTTGTCCAGCAGAAGCTCTGGAATGTGAAGAATATTGCAACAATATTCTGCACCAGCACAAAGTGGGGGTGACCTGCTGGGGAAAAGCTCTGTGGAGAAGCACTTGGGGGTGCTGGTGGACAAGGAGCTGCACCTGACCAGAAGAGGCCAGAGAGGCCCGCGGTGTCCTGGGTGCATTGGGAAGAGCATTCCCAGCAGGGCAGGGGTGATCCTGCCCCTCTGCCCAGCCCTGGGGGCACCTCTGGGGTGCCGTGTCCAGCTCTGGCTCCTCAGCACAGCAGGGCCAGGGAGCTCCTGGAGCGGGGCCAGCGGAGGCTGCGGGGCTGAGGAAGGGCCTGGAGCATCTCGGTGCCCAGGAAAGGCTGAGGGAGCTGGGGCTGCTCAGCCTCGAGAGGAGCCCCAGCTGAGAGGGGCCCTCAGGCCTGGCTGTCCCTGGCTGCAGGGAGGGCTCCGAGCAGGGCCCAGCCTCTGCTCCGGGGGCCCAGCAATGGCACCAGAGCCACGGGCAGGGCCTGAGCCCAGCAATTCCCCTGCACAGGAGGCACAGCTCCTGCCCTGGGCAGGGCCCAGCCCTGAACAGATTGTCCAGAGAGGCCGTGGGGTCTCCTCACTGCAGATAATTCCAGAACCATCTGGACACAATGCTGTGCTCTGGGATGGCCCTGCTGGAGCCACTGTGGGAGGTGGGACCAGAAGAGCCACCATGGTCCCTTCCAGCCTGAGCCATTCTGTGATATTCTGGGAAAAGAGCCCCCCTGTGGAAGACTGACATGACTGTGGAGGGAATCAGCATCATCCATGGACCTGACCTCTGTATTGGGTTTTCTCGTTTCTGTCTGCCTCAGTCACCCAGTTGAGCATGACCGGGCTTACAGAAAGTGAACACGAGAGCACAGATGCAAACAGAAATCTCTGTGGAAAACAGTATCTTTATTCCTCCTGCAACCTGCAGGCAAGTTATTCCCAAAGTTTTTGGTTTTGGTATACACACAAATATAAAGTGAAAATAAAACAAACCTGACCTTTTCTTTTTGGATATTATCTGGGAGCTTGAAGCCTTTGGCAGCTATAAAAACCCAGCTTGACCTGAACTTTATATTCTTTATTTCTTTACTTCCCAGTTCTTCTACTAGATTTTTGACATCATTTTTCAACCTAGAGGAACATAGTGAAAAAATAAATGTTAAAAATTCTGGATGTGAAACATTATGAAAAAGATCTTGGCTGATTCATGCTTTACATTCAGCATTAAGCCTGCAGAAGCAAAAATGAGATTTCAGTAGTCCTGAGAGCTGTGGTAGTAGCATGACATTAAATTCACAGAGAGAATTGAATTTATCAATGTTTTTCCTTCTTAATACATTCCTGATGTTAATATAACAGCATAGTAACAGCATGGCAGAAGGAAAAATGTATCTCAGATACTATCTGATGTTTCAACAGAACAAAGGACAAGGGCATCAAATGTGGCTTAAGTATTTTCCTGGGTAGTTACCATATCACAAGCTCAACTAAAAATCCCTAAGATTCAAAAACACATGAATAATCACGTTAAATGTAACAAGGAACCCAAACTAGAGGCATCATCATTGGAGGTGTGGATAAATAGCATTTCAGAATAAAGAAGGTTGTGACCCAGAGGTAACAGCAATGCCCTCTGGGGTGCTTTTAAATGATATAATATCTACCCATCCTAGGGAGCACCAACACACAGATATGTGCAATCACAGAAAAGACATGGAATTAAAACTTTTAGAGAGGAAATGAGAGAACAACTCGGAGTATAGAATGTAATTTACCATTCCTTTACACCAATTCACAATTCTGAATTCAGTAATTTCCCAGCTTTTCACTGCTCTGCCCCTCAGCCTCCATAACCTCCTTACTTGGTGCTTCCATCATCGTGAGTGGCCATCAGAAGGAGGGTCTCTTCTGGTGCATTCCTGATGAAATCCATCATCTCTGCTGAGTGGTCTGTGGAGTCAGTCACACAGCTGGTTATTCATGGCACACACACCACACTCCTATTCGTGCACCCACGGTCACGAGCATTTTTAAGGAGTCAGGGAATCAGCTCCCAGTGCCTCGGAGCATTCTGTTTCTCCTCACTAATAGGTGAGGAAACTTACTGTTCAAAGTTTAGAAAATGTGTCAAAAGCTATTCTTTAGGTACATCATCTTTCCAGATACGTGGAAGGATGTTAACAGACAGATTAGCAAATTTCCTATGATGATTTTATAACTATGATGATTTTATAACTAAACTAGTACAAGATACATCAGGAAAAAGAATTTTGCTGAGTGGAGTATCTGGTGCAGTATCTGGTTAAGTGCCATTCCTATCACAGTGAAATAAAGAAAAGGACAAAACAAAAAAAGGGAAAAGAACAAGATAATTAAAAAAAAGAAGTTAACTGTCTCAAACAACAGGAGAAATTCAGCTTTTCAGGCAAAAAAGTATCATAATTTCTGGCCAGAACGTATTTTATGAGGATAGCAGCTGTTTGTTTCTAGCCAATCCCTGTGATAATACAATCAAAGTCAAGCAGGAAAGAGGAGGATAATGATATGAATCAAAGTCTTTTCTTAATGCTGAAACACTAACAAAAGCTCTATTACACTCTTTTCCTTACCTCCTGTCCACATTTCAAAAAATTTTGTCAATATAACTTCTCCTGTTTTATCTGTAATTAAAAAAAAAAAGGTGTAAATATGAGCAAATGTTATTTTATTCAATCTGCAGACAGAGCTAACATTTTCAGCTAAAGCTAAGCATCTCTGATCTTGTGTATTATTTGGCTTTTGTTCTTAAATTGGAAGAAATATGAAATAACACAAGTGTAAGATTAGGGGAGAATATGTTTTGTTTCATGTAGTCTCCGAATCATCAAATGCCACTAAAAAATTTGTATCACTTCTTTCTTTAAAGAAAAAAATCAGTTTTTGGTGCGTGCTTCCATGTTTTTATATCTAAATATACTATCCTAGGTCACAACCATAGGTAGGAAAATTGGTTAAGCCAAAGACTATTTGAATGAGTTTAATTCTGTGCAGTGTTTGAGATGCCCAACCTTTCATCCCATTAGAATGCTGTAAGACACTTATTGAGCGCAGTCATTATCTTGCCTGATCTAATTAGTGGGCATGTGAAAAAATACATTTTACTACAGATTGGTGCAGGATAATGGACAGATTTACCTGCTCCTGTTTGCCATCATCGTACTTGTGCATTCAAGGTGAGTATTTCTCCTCTTACTCTCATTTTTAACTCATTTCTATCTGTTATACCCAATAAAGATTTTATGATTATTGGGAAAAAAAAAGGCAGTAGTTAACTGGGGAAAATTTTGGAACACATCCTTGTCCATGGTTAATTTAACCTTCAGTAAAATACAAGTTTAGACAAAGCCAAGACCTTGCTTAGCAACAGTGAGACAAAAAAATTGGAATGTGTTTTGTGATCAAAGCCAACTTGACTGTGCCTGTGAGCTCCTTTTCTTCCCCTCCCCCATAAGATTCAGACATTCAATATTCCCTGGATCCATTATTGAATGCACTGCACTTCCTCACCATTCCCATTCATCTAAATCAAAATTTAGGATTTAGGTGCCTCCAAACCTGGAATACAGTGCACCTTCTGCTTTCCAATGGCTTTTACTATAAGCAAAGACATATAATATCTTTATATAATTTGATATTAATTAAACTTCGAGTTTGTCTTTCTGTACCCTAACCAAGTCTGGAAAAGGAATTTGTACCACGGTTACACCTTGAGGCAGAACTGCAACTCTCAATTCCTGCTTCCTGCTTATCAGTGGAGCAGCAGATACATTTTATCAAGGAATGAAGCTGAAAGTTGAGCCTTTCTGCTGGAGATCACAGATATTCTTGCTGTGCTACAATTCTTTTGTCTAATAAAATACACTTACACTTCTATGGACACATTTTCTATTTTCTTCTACTGATTATGGACATGTTTCTTTTGTTTACCCAGAAGACTGGTTTTATCAGATTTGTTTTTCTTACATTAACGTGAATCAAGTTTGCAGTATTTTCCTTTCCCTTCCATACTAGCTATTAAAAAACCCCACAAAACAAAATATCCAACCCCCCCCCCCCAAAAAAAACCACTGGTAATTTATTGCTCTACAAAAGCGTGTCTAACGGTTTTTTTCGTACTTACAATTCACAATGGCAATGTTTATACCACTTCCAACATCACCATTCCCTTCACTTACAAGCCTGGGATTGAAATAAATACAGTATCAGTAAATACATCTGTCTGGCAGGGCTCATGTAAAGTTATGTTTACCAGTGCTAAGTAATTTTCTGATATTTATGTTTTCTTCAGTTATTTAATTCAAGACTTTGTTGTAAACAAGAGCTTAAAAGTCTTGCACAGTGTTTCAGTTTCCTTCAACAATGACTCTTTCAAAATGAGCCGTATCAAGAAAATATTTCATACGAATGCAGCCAGAAAGATAAAGGAGAAGAAAAACCCCAAACCCAAGATAAAGTGGTTTTGTGGCTGTATTCTCAGTGGATTGTGTCTCCAGGAAAGGTCACTGCAAGGTTTTGAAGTCATTCCACCTGTCCAGTTTGAAAAGCCATGAAAGAACCTGACTTTCAGAAGGTGCTGAGCAGTCAACATTCTATAAATCTGCTATCTTGCAGCATGAAAATTAAAAATCCCTCTGAAAACTAACAGTTGTCTGCAGCTTATGTAGAAGAGCAAAGAAAATTACTGGAGATTAGGTTTAAAAAAAAAAAAAAGACAGAAGAAGAACAGTGAAAGACTGCCAGGTAAATTCTGATGTTTTCCACCAGAATAGGAACCCCTGGTTGGAGCTCAGTTGCTGCTACTGAACCAAACCCAAACACCTTTCCTCACAGTACAAAGCACTTGCTTAGATGCAAACTTAGAGTGGTACTCACTGCACGTCCTCAAAACAAATTTTAGCCTTCCTCTGTTTGCCCCCGCCGCTGAGGATGCGGTAGGCAAAGTTCCCAGGCGGGCAGGGGGACCAGTGGTCACACTTCTGCCTTTTAGGAGCTGGGGCTGCAACAGCAAAGATGAAAAAATGTTTTACTGGATGCTGCACGAACAATTTCTACATGGGATCAATCCCCTGAAGTCAACTTGCTAAACTCGAACATCTAAACACAGAATCCTGGCAGTTCTCTGGGATCGTGGCAACATCGTCACAGGTTTGTTTGGGCTGGAGGTAATCACTGATTTTCAAATAGGTGTCGGGTCCAAGTGCAAGCTTATCCAGGGGAAAATGCCCCATGTGGTATGATCTGGTATGAATATAAGGTAATTATTATCTGTCACTCCATGTAACAGGAAACAAGGGCTACAAGGATAAAGGTTTCCTACCGACAGCTTGAAGTGAATAGCTATCGTTCTTATTTTAAGCCCTTTTTTTACACGCTAATTTACTCATAGAATGACAGAAATATACACATTAAGCCACCTGGTCAGCGTAGAGCTAAAAAAAATGATGAGAATTTGCTCACAAGGTTTAGTTAGTGGTTCAACTGTTTATCGTAAATATAAAATGCATGTGATGGAACCAAAGCTGCAGCTTTGCACTTGTATGCCAGCAAACAAATAAGGTGTTCTTACATCACTATTCAATTAATTACCTTTCTACACTTGCACAAATAGGCTGACATTGTGTTTCTTCAAAAACAGTGTCTAAGAAAAAGTTGAGCTTTGCTTTAATTAACCTTTACAGTCAACTTTACTCTTATAATAGCACATAACAAATAATTTCTTAGCTAACAAGCCATTTGTCATTTAGCACATAAACACACAATATCAGATATAATGAAGAAAAAAAAAGGAAATAAATACAACTACACACCCCTCAACACTGGTTTCTTTCCGATCTCTTGAAGTACAGCAGTGGATATTGTGTTTTGGGGTACAAGGACAGCAACAAAGTACCCCAAATACCAAGCAGCCAGCGATATAAACAGGATTCCGAATAATCTCAGAACAACTGTGAAGGGGAAAACAGAAAAAAAAAAACACCCCATGAAGACAAAAATGTTTTTATAGCAACACAAAAAAATCTTGTAAATTTTTCTGGCATTGCTACCCAAACTGGCTGTTTTCTGTCTGATTCACTGTGCTAACTACAGCCTTCAGAGATGTGGCAATAGAGTATTTGTGGCATTCCTATCTAGGACAATCTCTTTTGTTTCTAAAACTTGATCTTCAAGCAGAAAATTCCCCCCAACACTCCCTTCAATCCACATCCCTAATACCCCAAAGAAACACGAAGTTCAACTTAATCCTAGCAGGATTTTGACTCTGAGAAGTAAATACCAGGCACTACAGAGGTGTTTTGTAGCTACTACTGATTTTTTGAGACAGGCAAACGCTCCAGGAATGGTTTTAAATGCTGACCACACAGGGAATTCCCTCCACCCACACTTTCAACACGCTGGGTCAAAACAGCAGAAGGCCCAAACAACTCCTTCCACACAATGAGCTCTGACTGCATTCAAAGAATCACAGAATAATTTGGATTGGAAGGGACCCTCAAAGTTAATCTATTTGACCTCCCTTCACTGAGCAGGGGAATCTTCAACTGCCTCAGGTTGCTCAGAGCCTCGTCCAGCCTGACCTTGGCTGTTTCCAGGGATGGGGCAGCCACCACTTCCCTGGGCAGCCTGTGCCAGTGTTTTACCATCCTTGTTATGAAAAGCTTCCTCCTCATATTGAATATCTACCTTTCCTCAACACCAGAAATGCTAACGGGCCTTCCTGATGAAATTCACCACCTCATTTGTGATGCTAAATGAGGAAATATCACACTGCAGTAGTGGAACAGGCTGTTTTAGAGGCGTGAGTCACTTCCTGATGTGTAAAGAAACATGTCCTTGAAAGCAAGGGTCTCTTAAAGCGGAAAAAAAAGAAAATTATTAGTTTTGTAGTCCTGAAAACTAAGTCCAACAGGACCAATGTCTAAAAATACCCAGTATGTTCACTTTGCCAGCCTTCTAGAAAATATTGTGTATTATCTAGCCTAAATCTTCCTTATATCAGTTTACTCTCATAAGATACTTCTTTCCTTTCCTTCTTGGAACTGCCTTTTATGTTAAGATTTCTGCCCTACCCTTTCTCTAGAGTAAGGCCAAATTTTTCACTTGTCCTCCTCGAGTCCTGTTCTGCGAGTTCTGCCACTTTCCTGTGAATTCTGCCCAATTGGTCTGCATCCAAATTCTGAAAAATTCTGCAGAATGAACACACTGGTCCAACACAGACATTCCTGAGCTTTTACTTCTGGTTATTCATGCCAGAAGGAAATTAGATTTTTTTTTTTTCCATAAGAGCAAATTTTATTGACTCAGGTTCTGTTGATAATCCACTGCAAAGACTGATTTTTCCTCTCTAGCTACTCCCTATTTGTATCTGTCCACGTGGTTATTCCTGCATTCTACCAGCTTTAACAATAAAAAGCCCAACGAAACATTACAGAAACATTTGTGTGACTGCAGGGAAAATATTATGAGAAACTTGCTATGTTTTCATCAAAGGATTAAAATTGAGAAAGTAATATAATGCATCTTCAGATATTATAAATTTCCCTAAGTATTCCCCATGAGAAATCTCTCACTCCATCACGAGTAGTGGTGCAAACTCACACTAAAATAATACTGGAGATTACTCTGACACTTCATTCTTGCAGTGGTGAGAACACAAACACTGACAAATTCCATGTGCACAAATCAGGAAGCTGCTGGAACCAATCAGAATGACACCAACCTTTGCTCTTTAAGATACATTAAAAAAAATTACCAGATTTATACACAAAATATATTTAATTTGTAAAGGCGGCCAAGTCACAAGTTTCAAAGACAAAATCCAGGAAGAATGAAGTGAAAAATGACAATTCTATTGAGAGATTTTAGCGACAGTTTTGGGGGAGGGGATGGGGCATGGTGCATTGCAAAGACCTATGAGAGCACCAGCCAGGTTTTGTTTTGCTCATTCCATAGTTGGCTTGGCAGGTTTACCTTTACAATTATTTTACACTGTTTTTCATCCTTATTGTGGAGCAACTCTATTGCAAAACAGGCTCAACGGTGCAGCATTTTACCTAAATAGATGAGGAAGTACAAATGTCTAACTGCTGTTATGCCTGATGTTATTCCCTGGTGGCTGGGAAAATCATGGAGCAGATCACCCTGAGTGTGATCACATGGCACAAACAGGACAGCCAAGGGATCAGCAGCATCCAGCACAGGTTTAGGAAAGGCAGGTCCTGCCTGACCAACCTGATCTCCTTTTATGAGCAGGTGACCCCCTGGAGGATGTGGGGAAGGCTGTGAGTGTGCGTAGCTGGACTTCAGCAAAGCCTTTGCCACTGCCTCCCACAGCATACTCCTGGAAAAGCTGTGGCCAGGGCTTGGACAGCTGCATTATTCCCTGGGTTAAGAATTGTCTGGATGTCCAGGCCCAGAGAGTGGTGGGGAATGGTGCCACAGCCAGCTGGTGTCCAGTCACAAGAGGTGTCCCCCAGGACCAGTTTTCAGTCAGGTTCAATATCTTTATTGATGATCTGGGTGAGGGGATCGAGGGCACCCTCAATATGTTCACAGACAACACTAATTTGGGTGGGAGTGTTGATCTGCTGGAGGGCAGGAAGGCTCTGCACAGGGATCTGGGCAGGCTGGATTGATGGACTGAGGCTTGGATCAGGAACAGTGTGGCCACAGGACCAGGACCTACCTATCACCTCAAATCCTGTGTCCAGTTCTGGGCCCCTCACTACAAGAAAGACATTGAGGGACTGGAGCGTGTCCAGAATGGAGCTGGGGAAGGTGATACACAGGACTCCTTTAAACACAGGACTCCTTTAACACATGAAACGT
>VZRR01012243.1:13789-28778 GCA_013398015.1 Oreocharis arfaki
TGATTTTTCCTCTCTAGCTACTCCCTATTTGTATCTGTCCACGTGGTTATTCCTGCATTCTACCAGCTTTAACAATAAAAAGCCCAACGAAACATTACAGAAACATTTGTGTGACTGCAGGGAAAATATTATGAGAAACTTGCTATGTTTTCATCAAAGGATTAAAATTGAGAAAGTAATATAATGCATCTTCAGATATTATAAATTTCCCTAAGTATTCCCCATGAGAAATCTCTCACTCCATCACGAGTAGTGGTGCAAACTCACACTAAAATAATACTGGAGATTACTCTGACACTTCATTCTTGCAGTGGTGAGAACACAAACACTGACAAATTCCATGTGCACAAATCAGGAAGCTGCTGGAACCAATCAGAATGACACCAACCTTTGCTCTTTAAGATACATTAAAAAAAATTACCAGATTTATACACAAAATATATTTAATTTGTAAAGGCGGCCAAGTCACAAGTTTCAAAGACAAAATCCAGGAAGAATGAAGTGAAAAATGACAATTCTATTGAGAGATTTTAGTGACAGTTTTGGGGGAGGGGATGGGGCGTGGTGCATTGCAAAGACCTATGAGAGCACCAGCCAGGTTTTGTTTTGCTCATTCCATAGTTGGCTTGGCAGGTTTACCTTTACAATTATTTTACACTGTTTTTCATCCTTATTGTGGAGCAACTCTATTGCAAAACAGGCTCAACGGTGCAGCATTTTACCTAAATAGATGAGGAAGTACAAATGTCTAACTGCTGTTATGCCTGATGTTATTCCCTGGTGGCTGGGAAAATCATGGAGCAGATCACCCTGAGTGTGATCACATGGCACAAACAGGACAGCCGAGGGATCAGCAGCATCCAGCACAGGTTTAGGAAAGGCAGGTCCTGCCTGACCAACCTGATCTCCTTTTATGAGCAGGTGACCCCCTGGAGGATGAGGGGAAGGCTGTGGATGTGCGTAGCTGGACTTCAGCAAAGCCTTTGCCACTGCCTCCCACAGCATACTCCTGGAAAAGCTGTGGCCAGGGCTTGGACAGCTGCATTATTCCCTGGGTTAAGAATTGTCTGGATGTCCAGGCCCAGAGAGTGGTGGGGAATGGTGCCACAGCCAGCTGGTGTCCAGTCACAAGTGGTGTCCCCCAGGACCAGTTTTCAGTCAGGTTCAATATCTTTATTGATGATCTGGGTGAGGGGATCGAGGGCACCCTCAATATGTTCACAGACAACACTAATTTGGGTGGGAGTGTTGATCTGCTGGAGGGCAGGAAGGCTCTGCACAGGGATCTGGGCAGGCTGGATTGATGGACTGAGGCTTGGATCAGGAACAGTGTGGCCACAGGACCAGGACCTACCTATCACCTCAAATCCTGTGTCCAGTTCTGGGCCCCTCACTACAAGAAAGACATTGAGGGACTGGAGCGTGTCCAGAATGGAGCTGGGGAAGGTGATACACAGGACTCCTTTAAACACAGGACTCCTTTAACACATGAAACGTNTAGAATTCTTTTAAAATAGGTGCTTTAGTATAAAGTATAATAAAAGCTAGGTGTTGGCTGCTGTGCTTGACCACAACTGCTTTTGCAAGGCAAGAAGCCCAGCCCTGGAAAGGGGCTATGATGATAAGTGAGTAGGAGATGCTGTGCCTAATGCTAACTGCTCTTAAAAAAACCCCAAACCCGAGTGGATTAGGATGATAAGGGAATGGAATGTGAGCTGATGGGTTTGGCTAAACTTGCCTGCAGAACAGGGGCCTAGCCCGTCTGGGCTAAGTGACGAGGAGGAAAATGCATGCTGACTACTCTTTCAATGACAGAGGAGCTGTCACAGAAGGGTAGAAATGTAAAAAGAGAATAGGAACATAATCAATACACAATTATAAATAAAGTATAACTAATACAGCAACAAAGTGTGTAGCCGTAGAATTAAGTGTGTATTAGCAAAATAGATGTGATAAATGTATTAATAGTGTGTATGTCAGACCCCCTAGGACTGTCACTCCAGAGAGGTGACCAAAGCAAGGGCGGATGACGAACTTGTAAACATGGAATGACAAACATGTGAACATATAAAAACCTTCTGTGAGATGATCATGTCAGACACACACATAGAGGTGTTAACCCCTGCGTGCTCCCAGCCTGGCCAGTAAAGGTGTGCTTTACTTTACAGTACCTTGCTATGGAGTAGATTCCTTTGGATCAAAGGGGCTGGAGCACCAGGAGTGTCTGAGGGAGCTGGGAAAGGGGCTCAGCCTGGAGCAAAGGAGGCTCAGGGGGGACCTTGTGGCTCTGCACAACTCCCTGACAGGAGGGGGCAGCCGGGGGGGGTCGGGCTCTGCTGCCAGGGAACAGGGACAGGAGGAGAGGGAACAGCCTCAAGCTGTGACAGGGGAGGCTCAGATTGGACACCAGGAAGAATTTCTTCGTGGAAAGGGAGGTCAGGCATTGGAAAGAGCTGCTCATGGAGGTTTGGAGTCCCCATCCCTCCCTGGAGGGGTACAAGAAACAACTGGATGTGGCACTTGGTGCTACTCTCTAGTTCACAGGGTGGTGACCAATCAAAGGTTGGACTCGATGATCTTGGAGATTTTTTCCAACCCAAATGATTCTGTGATTCTGTAATATGTTCTGTATTTTACTTAAAAACACAAGCTTCTTAA
This sequence comes from Oreocharis arfaki, assembly GCA_013398015.1. NCBI lineage: Eukaryota > Metazoa > Chordata > Aves > Passeriformes > Paramythiidae > Oreocharis > Oreocharis arfaki. The sequence continues at coordinate 16,448 of VZRR01012243.1, forward strand.
GCATTTTTTATATATGCCTTTTAAGGCTCATACATTTACCAACCCTCCCACACAGTTTGCACTTGGTTCCCAAAACTCATGGAGTATTTTCACTGTCAACCAACTTTTAGTTTTGCTTTCTGGGACTCAGAAGGCACCGAGAGCCGTCACTGACCCGAACTGCTGGGTCCAGCTGGATCTCTTAGGTTTACTGAGGTTATTTATCCTGCACACGTACATTCATTTTTGGCTTTCTCCATAGACACGTGCAAACCCCTACACAGTAACGGCAAAGCCATAAACTCTGACAAACGTAGTCAAGAGAGCTTGATATTTGTGATTAAGCAATTAAGAGATAAAGCACAAAGTCCAGCAGACATGCAGGAAAGTCAGACTCTGCTTTTGCTGATAGCAGAGGCTGTGGCTGCTCAGCACCAAGGAGCAGTGTGGGGACTGTGAGCTGCAGAGGTGCTTGCTCTGCCTCCTTCACTCCATTCCTGCCACGGAGGAGTCCCTGGGAGTTACTGCTCTGTTACTGTTACGAGGCAGAGATGCTCAGCAATACTCAGTGCCGGGCAGAGAAGGCAGCAGAGAGGAGGCAGATGGAAGGACACTCAGGATGGAGGTGTGGCAGGACACGTAAAACAGCAGAGCACAAGGAAAAGATGGCAGAATCACAGAATATCCTGAGTTTAAAGGGACCCACAAGGATCATCCAGTCCGACTCCTGGCCCAGCAACAGGACACACCAACAATCCCACCCTGAGAGCGTTGTCCAAACACTTCTTTAGCTCTGTCAGGTTCGGAGCTCCCCACTTCCCTGGGGACCCTGTTCAGTGCCCGACAACCCTCTGGGTGAAAAACCTTTCCCTGATATCCAACCTAAACCTCCCCTGAGAGAGCATCCTGCCATTCCCTCGAGTCCTGTATCGGCAGTCCCACCTTTCAGCAGCTCCCCTTCTCCCTCAGGTGTCCCTTGGCAGCAAGGAAATCACTAAATGTAAGCCCAGTATGGGGTTATTTTGTGTTTAGCTGATTCAAAACCCCCACGCAGCCACGCCTCGCTAATACACACACCCACCCGCACGCAGCTGGGCTTGAACAGAGGGAAAAAAGCAAAAAAAAAAAAAAAAAAAGGAATATATTTTAGACTCGAGCATGAAGTATTCCAGACTAAGAGCTGGGTGTTGAGGCGGGATCCTCCCTCTTGCCCCTTCCCCGTGGCGAGGGGGTCCCAGCCCGCCCGGAGCGGCTCCGGGGCGCATCCTACTCACACTGCCGGGTCAACTTCATTATTCCTCCTCCTCCTCCTCCTCGTCGTCCCTCTCCCGGCCTCCCCGTGCCAGCACCGGGAAGGGAGCGGGAAGGGGAGCGGCCGCCTGTCAGCGCCGCACCGCCCCTGTTAAAGTTAAATAACTTTAAACTACCCTCCGCAGAAAGCACCCAGCCGGCCGGCGGCACAGAAGGAGGGCTCATATGCCACATGCCACCCATGAGCCCGTTCGGAAAAGTTTTCTTTTCTTTTTCTTTTTTTCTTTTTCTTTTTTTCTTTTTCTTTTTTTCTTTTTCTTTTTCTTTTTCTTTTTCTTTTTCTTTTTCTTTTCTTCTTCATTTCTTTTCTTTTCTTCTTCATTTCTTTTCATTTCTTTTCTTCTTCATTTCTTCTTCATTTATTTTCTTTTCTTCTTCATTTCTTTTCTTTTTTTCCCCCCCATTTTCCCCCCAAATGTTAAGATCATAGAATCACAGAATGGTTGAGTTGGAAGGGACCTTAAAGATCATCTGGTCCCAACCCCGCTGCCATGGGCAGGAAACCTCCCACTACATCAGATTGCTCAGAGCCCCATCCAGCCTGGCTTTGGGCATTTCCCCAGGGATGGGGCAGCCACAGCCCCTCGGGCATCCTGTTCCAGTGCCCCACCACCCTCACAGGGAAGAATTTCTTCCTAATATCCAATCTACACCTCCCCTCTTTGAGTTTGAATCCATTCTCCATATGAGCCAGTTGAGTCTGTTGAACCCAACCAAGGGCATTCTCCATCAGAGACCCACCCCCTCCTCCTTCTTCCACCCTTTGCCACGGCACTGGGATGACACAATTTCCACCACGAGCTCCAGCCCACCCTTGGTTCATCTTTTCTCGTGTGCCAGGTGTTATGCACCATCACCTGGAGGTTTCCTTCCCACTGGGGTAGCCGGATCACTAATTTTCATTTAGAAAATCCCCCAAACTACTCTGTGATTCTGTAGCTGCCCTTAAAACCTCTCAGATTTACTTTCCATTAAGCTTTTTCATTCCCTCTAACGATGCACCGGAGTTATGTTTAGCTCTGCAAACAGATGAATAAAAACCTGCAGGAGGGTCCATGTAGCAACAGAGTGGGGCTTTTGCATTCCTCCCAGGACAGCCCTGAAAGCTGTAAATGTTTGCAGTCCCTGGAGGAGAGCTGATTCCTGTCCTTGTCTGCCAGTGGTATGTTATAATATCCTATAAATTGCAGGTGAAACCTAAGGGAGTAATTGCTGCTGGTTATTTTCAAACGTACCGGAGCTTGCAAATGAAAAAGCAACGTCCCATAAAAACTGGGAGCGTGAATAATTAAAGAGGCACCATGGGACAAATAAACTTGAGGAATGAAAAGCATAGGACAGAAAGGAAAAAGAGTTATGAGAGGGCAGGAGGAAGTTAAGGAGAACACTAGTCTGGCATACTTTCCAAAACACGCAATTATTTCTGCAGGATGTGTTATCCTGCAAGCTGGCACATCAGAAAATGATGCCTCTGTTAATAAATGATTGAAACTGTTGAATACTGCACTTCTAGTCTTTAAAGTAACAATAATCCGTCTCTAAACCCAAAGCCCTGTGTGGTAACCAAATGAAAAATTCCTCTATTTTTATTAAAGCAAGGAATATTAACTAAAGCTTGGAATAGTTTAATTTTGAAATAAATTTATTGTTCGAGCACTGGTGGGTCACAGATTCCATAAAGAAAAATTTTAAGCCTTTAGGAACTTTGTCACCACCTCAATACAGTGAAAAAACCACTTCACTGGCAATCAGTGTCTATTGGAAAACTGCAATTTTACCTGCTTTTACCCGCAAGAAAAGTGCAGCAGGTTACTTCCTTTTCATTACTGCCTAAACTACATGGAATTACACCCAGGCATTTGCTACAAATCCTGGTTTGGTGGCTTGCCAAATCCCAGGGATCCAGTGGCTGAGGGGATTTTAAGGATGAGGAAACTCTAAAATGTTTTACTTCAGGTATCTCAGTTTTGCAAAAAACCAAGCGATGCTGTTCTTTCTTTAGTGATTAATCAGAGATGCGGGGTGCAGAACCCTTCTGAAATATCTTTTCTGATTTTATCCTCTACCCATTCATTCTGTAATTTGAAATCTTAGAGCAAAACTTACACAATAATTATCTGCACTCTCGATTCTCGCAAGACCCTTTTGGTGATAAGCAGGACAGGAAATCTGCTCAGGAAACAAATGACACTGAATGGAGCAGGTGAATGCATCTGCAGGGTCTCAGTCTTGTCTTATCATCATGAAATCCAGCCAGCAGAGGAAGTTTATGGGCTAACAGAGTTAAAACCACACGAGAGCGAGTTCCTGCTTGCCCTTTGAGCTGCTGCACCAACAGAGGGGTTTTCTGCTTACACCCCACTTGACTAAGAAATGAGCAAAAGCATCATTGCAGCCCTCGTAGGAATTTAATTCACGTGTTTTCTGCTTGCCCACAAATGGCCAACAGTGGATTTTCAATCCTGCCAGGACGAGTTCATAGAATTTAATGATTTAAAACAGAGGCAGATTTTGCAAGGCAGGGAGAGAACGTTGAGCTAAATCTCTGCTTGGAGAGCTCACAGGAACTTAAAAAACGAGACCTCCTACATAAAATGTGCAACTGATGTCTAATTTTACCTAAGACTCAGGGCACAAAAGATCATGCACATGGACAACAGGGGCAGCAATGTGGAAGAGCAGTTATTTACCTCACCCATAATTCACCACGTGCCTGTGCCATAATTTAGGTCACCTGTAATTCACTGTGTGCCTGTGCCATAATTTAGGTCACCCATAATTCACCACGTGCCTGTGCCATAATTCAGGTGGAAACTCAGCATCCTGTGTGGTGGTGGCATGAAGGGCAATGTGGAGAAATAGAGATGTAAATGTGTATTGTAATACAATTACTGTTGATTTTAGTTTTTTTTCTTTTCTGGTATACCTTGACTGTCCTTATGGAACCCAGGAGCAAATACTTAAAACAAGATGAGAACTTCTAGATACTTCTTTTGTGGATATAAAGGATTAAGGTCACCTTCCCTAAGATATGCAAAACCAGATCATTTAACAAAGACTGAAAAGCAAGCATTGATTACTTTCAGCTGATAAGCTGGAAAACCTGTAAACCTTGTGAGTCTGGGACATTGCTGGCCTCCTAAACAACACAAAGGTGGGGCTAATTTTTGTGGTTTTCTTCTGCTTTGTTAATTGAGACGAACATGTGGAAAATACATTGAATTTCACTTCATCCAGATAGAAGATGGATACATCAGCAGTCAAACATAAACGAGCAGTTAAAAATCAATATAAACCACCAGCCTAGAGAATGTTCAAGATGTCCAACAATAAAAAGAATCTCATACAGTAAGAATACAGAAAGCTGAAAGTAATGTTAAATTTACGACTAAAAAGCACTCAAGGGAGAAGTAAATAGTATTCCTACTCATAGTGTTTCAGAACAATTCTGGGTGCATGAAAAGAAAGAATTTGAAGAACCACAATACCTTGTTTATTTAGAGAAAGCTGTCTTACCTAGCTAACAGCTATAAAAATCCAATACTCTAATATGTGTGTAGGTACTGGCAGCACAGATCCTTGTATTCTTTACAATAACCTGTATTTTTTGGGAAATGCTATTGAATTCCCTAGACAAACAAATGAGTCAGGGTACAGGCAAGTGGTACTTGTCAGGCTCTAGAAGGAAGAAAAAAAAAAGAACCCACAAGACATTTATTTTCAAAGTTTGTTTTGGTGGAGAAAGGGAAGAACAGTTAATGTTTACTGTTTAAGTGACACATTGTCCTGAAAAATTACACTGAGCACTTGCATCGTCAACCTTCACGTATTTGTGTCCACTTCACTGTCATTATCAAAAAAAGCCGTATTTTTGCAATAAATTCTTACTTTTATATTTCACACACAAAGTTAAAAGCTGTTTTGTCTAAACAGGCCAGTTTTCATGGGCAAAGATGAGCAGGAGGAGTGTGAATAAACGGTTTTACAGTTTTTGGATTCAATGAGCCTGAAATCCGGAGGGTGCTCTGAAGATGACGGTAATTTCAAGAGCATAAGAGAAGTTTAGGCACAAGAAAAAGAATGAAAAGTTGTGAGCAGAGCTGTGTAATGATGGAATCATGGAATGGTTCGGGTTGGAAGGCACGTTAAAGGTCATCTCGTTCCAGCCTCTCCTTGGACAGGGACACCTCCCACTATCCCAGGTTGCTCTGAGCCCCATCCAGCCTGGCCTTGGACACTTCCAGGGATCCAGGGGCAGCCACAGCTTCTCTGGGCACCCTGTGCCAGTAATGGAGAGGCTTCACTGAATATCGGGACAGAAATAAGCAAAACCTGCCAGCTTTGAAGGAAAAATACGAAACAGTTGGTGCCACTCCATCCTGCTTGACCGACGCCCTGAATTTACAACCTACACAATAAATGCACAATAAAAGCTCAGGGCTTAAAATAAGGGATTTTTTAAAGAGGCTTCTAGGTGGAGGGAAGAGGGAGATGATAAGCGACCAGAAGACCTTAAGCTCAGGGCCTTTGAGGCCGGATATTTAGAAAAAGAAAATGAAAGTAGTTTTAGTGGGATTCGGGCAAGGAACAGAAAGCGCCGAAAGGGCTCCAGGAGTTGGAAAACGCCCCTTGGGCTCCACCTGGCGGGGAAAGAGCGCGGAGCAGGGCGGGCCCTGCCTTGGGGACAGCGACCGGGATTTGTGTCCCTTCCCCGCCCGCAGCCCGGGCCACCAACAGCCCGAGGTACGGCCCGAACCCACCCCGCACATCAGCAGCTTCACCTTCTCAGCTCCACGCTTTCTCTGCTCGGTTCTGCCCCGTACGGAAATGAAAAGCCGGAGCAGGAACCTCTGTCACTCGGGGATAAGCAGGGAAAAATCACCTTGGAGCTAAACTTGCCCGCCTCCTCCTCCTGCCGAGGTCAGATGGGATCCAAAGCAGCTCTGCTTTCCCCGCAGAGCTACAGCCAGAAGCTGGAATTGAGAGTCACAGGAGGAACCTGGACGGATATCATTTATCAGCTTTGAAATTCATCTTAATAGGATTTAAGAAGACACACAGAATTGGTTGAAAGAATTAATAATTTATTTTATGCAGCATAAAATTTGATTTTTTTACATAGTGTTTATCTGAAAATGGCAAGACCTGAAAGTACAAAGTATCAATTTTTGGAAAATTGAGTAATGAGGCTTGACAGTAAGTGGGATAGAGATCCTAACGAAACCTGAAGATTGAATTAGAAAGACTACACCCCTTTTTTCAAAGTTTTGATCCCGTTTTCTTTTCAGTCAATGTTAAAAACACTGTCTAATGAAAAAAACAAACCAAACCAAAACAACAGGTAAAGAAATGCCTCTGTAAGTTGGAATAATTTCCTTAAAGGTGAAATCCTTTCCACACTTCCTGAATAACCATCAAGTAACAGTTAATGTAGTGTTAAAAGCCTTAAAAGATCTCTGCATCTCCATATAAAATTTGCAATAAAAAATGTGAATTGCCTGTCTCAGTTAAGTCTTAAGCACTGAACTTTGTACAGTTTATGCACACACACAGAGTATTGGCTACCAAAGCAATTTTTTTCCAGCACATATTGAAGTAATCCACACCTTTGTGCTATCAAGAAATTGTTAGTTGTCTTTTTATTACCTCTTCAACATTCTCAACTCCATTCTTTCACCGCAGAATTTTTCAAAGGACAACAATGCTGCAAATACAGCCACTTTAAACATTCATCTCTGTAATCCCTCTCTGAAAACACAGGGACAAACATGCCCTTTGCAGGTTTGACTTGGCCCTGTGAAAATTTCCCTCGTCCAAGGGGGACAGGATGAGAGGATTGTTACAAAAAATGTCATTTATTCAAGTGTTTTGCCTAAGTACACACTGCTGTAAAATCAGAGCAAACTCATCTGCTCAGCTGGAGTTGTTTTTAGGACGAAAAATGTCATGGAAGGAGCTATCACCTACTTAAGGAACAGCTCCAAAAAAACCTTCTTTCCACCCCTGTATTTCCCAAGGGCAGAGAAAAAGAAGAATGTACAGGACCAGGGAGTATTTCCAAGTGGGAAGTGAAAGAAGTCCAGGGAACGTGGTCAAATGCACAAAGGAGTTCTTGGCACACAGAAGAATTCAGGGACCATTGGCACAGGTAAAGTTTTGGCTCCAATTCCTCTCCTAATGGCACTGCAAGTATTTTCAACCTACAGTTAATTTTTAAATTGTTAAGGAACTGCTTTAAAACAGGTCTGTGAATGGTAAACAAGAAAAATGTATCTTTTGTTAGAAGGCCAAATTTGGAGGTCTTCAGCTTTTAGCAACTTTTTTTTTTGGGAAAGAGAAGGGGTGAGCAGGCCAGAAGACAAATCAGAAAAATCAGATTTACAGCCAGAAAGTAAGTAGGACAGCAAACATGCTAAAATACATTTATTTTAAGTGATTGTTATCAATTAAAAAAAACCAAACAAACAACCAAAAAAACCCACTTACTGAGGGCTACTCCTTTTAAAATTCTGAAAATTACCTTTTGTGTTTTACTTTTTGGCTAGCTCAAGAGAAATTCTGCGTGTGCCTTCACAGATTAATCTAAAATTCCCAGTGTTTCTAAGACCACTTCACCACAAAGATCCAGCCCAGTACAAACCATCCTTGTATTTCTACTGCACAGTCACTGATGTGAGCATGTTTTATGATATTCTGTCCTATTGCTTACAAACAGGCACTGCTGGGGGGTGAGAAACAGCATTGTGTGCCCTGTTACATGGAGAGGGGAATATTCAGCAGCTGGGCAATGATCCCACCTAAAGATGATCGTGCCCCTTGTTAACCTGGGAGTGGATCATTCCCAGTAGCACCAACAGGCACCTTGGAGTGCTGGTTTCCAAAATACTCAGGTGAGTGGATCCTTGCCAAAGGAAATGGGGACTGAGTGATGTTGCACCTCCAGCAGCTTCTCAGCAGGTGCTGTCCCTCTGTGGCTTTTGTGTTTTGGATCCATCTCATCCAGAAGCTTGGCTGAAGCCAAGTATTTCTGCTCACATTCTCAAAGAGCCATATCCAGGGTGCTGGATTACTCACAAGCCTGGGTTAGCATCTCATTAGGCCTTGGAAGCCAGCAAATCTAACTGGCTCAGAAGATTGCTCGTGTTCCATTACCAAGCTGTCTTCACTTCTCTGAATGCCAGCAAGGACTTCAGCAGCCAGAAATGAACAATTTATCAATCAGAGAGTCGCGTTTGACAGCAACTAATATCTTGGTAAAAAGTACAGTGCTTCTTAAAAGGATCAACCTGTTATGCTTTTGCCATTGTTAATGAAGCCAAAGGCATCTTACTTATTTTTCTTTCCATAATTTCCTTTATTTGCACCTCCACAGGTCACTGTACCCACACCCTTCATTACACAGCTCATATTTTTGTTTATATCCATGGCTGAGGTGAGGATATGACAACCAACCAGCCCAGTCATTGGAAACCCCTACAGAAATCAAAGAAACTTCCAGCAGCACAATCATTTTGTAAGACTGGAAAATTTAAAACTTCTCTCTCTCTCTTTCTCTGGAAATGTGCTGTGTTAAGCAACTCTCACAAGCCTTTTAATATTTAAAAGGAAAAGGTTGGCAGACAAATGTCTCATCCTTCAGTGAAACAAAGCCAGCCAATGCACAACAAGGAACTGGGTAGGGTACTCATAGGTTGACTTTAGCTGATAAATTTTACAGTTGTTGAGCACAAGAGATACCAAAACCCCTTGATACGCTGCATTTAGGTTGATCCAACATGCACATTCTAAACACAATCCTCCACCTTAAAAACGGAACAATCCCCTCTACCTAACTTCTTTTACAGCACCTGATAAAATGCCTCATCTATTTCCCTCAGCATTTAAACTGCACCAACCCCCCCATGATAATATTTCTAAAACCTGCGAAGGCAGCGGGATAGAGTTAACCTATTCCCAGGGCAGGGCTCAGTTTTAACCACTCGAACTCAAACCACACCCCTGAAATCCCTGGCGATTGCACCGATGGTATCGGATTACCCGCAGGGCTGCAGCCAGGGGAACGCGGCTTTCTGACCCTTTCCTGGGACGCGGTGTTACCTTCCCATCACAGGAGTGCTGGGTCAGCAAGAAATAAGGGTACGTGTACAAGGGGTGGTTTGGAGTGCTGCGATTTGGAGCATCCTGTCTTCCATAATCAATAAAGGATATTTTCCAGTATCACCTTTACTCAATGCTCTGGTTTCTTTCACTCCTTTGCCCTCCTTTTTTTTTTTTTTTTTTTTTTTTCCCTTTAAGGTGTCGTTTATTCTTATACCTGAAGTTGGTTAACAGGAGCATAAAATATCTCACAACGTATATATATTTTGAAATATATCAGGGAAAGAGATCACTATGAGTTACCAAGTGACTACACTTGGTTATGGTGTAGTCTATCACTGTGTTTCATCTTCCACACAGAACTGCTCAAGAGCAGGTTTTTTCTTAATGTGTTGTAGGCTAAAAATGAACCCTCGAGGGTTTCTATTGCTCTCCTTGTTGCCAGAGCAACAAAGCAATGCTCACATGAATACCTGCCAGTGTAAGCATCAATTTACAAGCCCAGATGAAGTTTGTGCTGCTCGCAGGTGTCACTCACAGCATTTTTACTACGAGCCACATTTTCAGTGTGAAGGAACGCCAGGAAAACTCGAGAATGCGTTAGTATTTCATTTGTGCTACTTGGTTATTGCTCCTCTTCATTCAAGCGTTTCTCTTAAAACATCTCGACCCATGACATTCCAAGAGAGAGGGTAACACTTAAATCTTCTGTATGAAATCCAGTGCACTAAGAAGACTTCGTTAACCACCTCAGCGTGAATCTCAGTTGTCATTAAAAAGCCTGCTCAGAACCTTTCTCAATAAATTCCTTCCCAAAACTCTTTGTGGTGAGGAGACGAGAGGTTCTGAGGGGAGCAGCCATGAAACTTTTTTAAGAGCATGCAAGTTGTTTTTACTTTCTGAGTTGAAAGAGGGTTTATTGTTTAGCGTGGTATCCATCCAGAATCCATACTGTGTTTCTGTTTGAAACAAGTGACAGAAGAATAACTTCTGTTGCCATACTGTAGAAAAAGAAGGAATACAACTCTGAAGTTACTTGTTACGTGTAAAACCAAACCCAGGAGGACGACGACGTGGAACTCTTAATTAAAAGATATTAAGAAAGAGGTATGGAAAATAGAACACTGAGAAAACAGCTAAGCTCTATGGCTTATTTCATGTAATTCACAATTTTTCTCCTCTTAAAAACTAAGAGGCAGAGGAAGAAGGAGACAAACTCAAAATTCCCTCCTGTTTCCAACTCCAGATTCCAAGAGGAATAATTTTCAGACGTTGGATCACAGCATCCATTATTTTACTCTATTGAGCCAAGCAATCTGAAAGTGCAAGAATAAAAAGGAAAACCACAGGCACTTCCAGTTATGACGTGAAAGCCACAAGTTGGTTAAAAAAAAACCCACAGTGTTTTATTTTCACACACATGACGTGCACCTCTGTAAATGCACCATTCCTGGGAAAAAAAAAGAAAAAATTAAAAAAATCTTTCCTTGTTCTATGCAGAGTCAGATGCAGAGGCAGTGTGAATCAGAGAGCTATATGAAGGGATTTTGGGCAGAAAATTGTCTAAGCAAGGGATTGGGAAATTCAGAGCTAAGCTTTTTTTATTTTCCTTCATTTCCCATACAGATATCCAAATTGCTCTGTTATCAAAATGCAAAGGAATACTTTCTCCTTTCTTTTTTTTTTTTTAAATTTATAAAAAAAAATTCCTCAACCTTGCATTGTTTCTCTTTCCAATCCAAACACTTAGGCCAGTGTTACAGAGAAGCCATGGAGGTCCTGCAGCTAGAGAAAAGAAAAGAAAAACTGTCCAATCTGCAAAGAAAACACCTCGTTCTGACCTCAGCATGACGTCCTGCACTTGCAGAATGGAAGCCTGGTCAGATACATTCTGCCCTGCTCTCTCCTGATGCTGCTTCCAGTCCCACCATGTGTTTGTTTTCAGCCAGGCAGGACACACACACTTTTGGTTTGATTGACACCCAACTGAACACCTCTGACTGCTGCTCAAGCTGAAAAGCAAGCCGGCATAAAGACTTTCACTTCACAGCCTGTCCAGAAAGACAGGTACTTCTCCCTTGAATTTCTAGGTTGCTGAGCTCAGCCAAATTAAAACAAAAAAAGTTGTCTTTCTTATTTAGTTTCCTTTTTGTTACACGCTCTCTAGAAATACAGCAGAACACAGACCTTGCTCTCTTGTCTGCCCACACATAAGCAGATCAGCCTTTTCTAAATATCAAACTCAACTCAGAAAAAAAACCCAACAGACCCCACATGAGGAGGGGGGAAACTGAAAGGTTTTTTTCTTTTTTTTCTTTTTTTTTTTTTTTTTTGTGCACCAAAGTGGAAAGTTATGAAGTATTAACTTTTATAAAATCCAAAAAAATTTCAAAGCCAAGCACTTCCATTTGGTTGTATGGAGCATCTTTGTGCTTCAAGACCAGTTCTAATCCACACACTCACCAGTGGTAGCATCCTTGTAAATTAAGAGAGGTAGTCTTGTTTTACTCTAAGGCTGAACAAGTTTGTCTCTCAGTTTTCACCACCTTGGACTATTTTGTTACAATTCTCAGGGAGGGTGACCCTCTCAAGTGGCAGCAGCGATTCTGAGGGAAAGAAACCACAAACCAACATTTCCTCTTGATCTCACTTGCTTTTCTCTGCTGCTTAAGTCTGACTTTTCTCCCTCCCCCACACCATAAGCACAGTTTCAAAATAAACTGATGTAAACAGAAAGCAGTATTCATTTAATGCAATTAATAAGAAAGATTATTAATTTTTTTTTCTCTTTTTCTACAGTCAGGGCTCGATTAGTTAGAAAATACTGACAGCTCCTTTTTTTTGTGAAAGAGAGATGGACAATTTTGTTCAGACAGTGGAAGAACATCACGGTGTGGTTTTTTATGTGTTTTTTTTTTTTTAAACTTTTTTCAACTTGTTTTTT
>VZRR01012243.1:28788-75285 GCA_013398015.1 Oreocharis arfaki
TTTTTTAAAGAAGGTACTGTAGAGACCATGAAGTCTCATTGTACTGCAGTAGCAAATCCAGTACCGTAGCACTTCAGAGGTGGTTAACAGTGCTTTGGTTGAGAACCGGCGTTAGAAAATAAAGCTATAAAAGTCACGACGCGGGATATTTGGTGGGATTTTCAACAGCGATTTGTAAGGAACGTAGAAAGGACTGAGGAGGCGTTGGCTTCTTCCCCTTGGCAGAGCTCTTTGTCCTCGGTCCTGTTTTTAAGTCTCAGCTTTCAGGGTCCGGCCCCTCACTTCCAGCGGTGGCGCACGAGGGAGGACTCGTCGTTGACCACGTCGTTGTCCGTGTAGCGGTGCTGGCAGCGGGGCGGGATGAGCAGCAGGACGATCAGGACGAGCAGGATGATCCCGCACAGGCTCATCAGGGCGTAGGAGGCGATCCAGAGCACCGGCTCGTGGAAGGAAACGCTGGAGACGCAGTTGCTGGCGACGTCTGCCGTTGTGAAAGGGCCTTCGATCTCCGACACGGGAGAGCCGTCGACTTCTGAGGAGTTACAGAAAGGAAAGGATCAGGTCTGCAGACACCGTTTAAAAATACTCGTGCACCCCTCTCCCTCTGTCATCACACATCTCGGCACACTCGTGTTTTACTGCATTTCTCATTGCAGTAAAAATGCAAGAATCCCATGTTTATAAAAGGACTCTGAAGCGTAAGGAGGCCCTGGCGCTCCCACGTCTCCACGGGCTGTCTAGGAGAGAACAGACATTTCAGTCGGTCAAAGCCCAAACCAATGGATAGTTTTTTTGCCTCTGGACTTGCAGAAATGTCCATTTAAATACCCTACAGCACCTACACTGGTGTAGGGCAGGGCCTGGGCAGTTTTTTGTTTGTTTCTGGCATTTCCAACAACTGGAACAGCACCTCAGGTGATTCTTTGATCTTCCGTGTGTGCTGTCCTCTTAGGGAGCAGCAGGAAGGTTCATCAGCTTCACAGATACCTTAAAGGACTTTATCCTAAACACAAGGTGCAGCGTGGAAGGCAGCACAGATACTCTTGGGAGTGAAAACCCAGAAGGAAGGGGAGGTGAGGGAGGAGAGCTGGGTGACAGCTGTCCACAAAAGGGGAGTGGAGGAGAGGAAGGTCAGTGTCAGGAGTGAGGAACAGGGACATGGAGGAGCAATAGTGTTGGGCAGGGAGAACTCACCCAGCAGCTCAAAAAAAGACGACAAAGTTAAGGCAAGAAGCAGTCATAATTTGCTTCTCTAGTCACCCACTTCCAAGACACATCTGAGTATTTTTTTATAAATGGCTCAGCTTTAACTGTCCTGCTCGATTTCTCATATATTTTATATACAGGCACACTCTTGCCCGACTAGAAGTGATCCCATCTACTGAAGACTGGATTTCTTATTTTCACATATCTTAGTCATGACTGCTGAAACCATGTTTGAAGAGATTACCATAAAATATCCATTGGAAGGAAGAAGGGAGCCTGGATTTTGCAAAGGCAGGAAGGTGGTCTTTAAGGTTCTTTATAGACAAAAAAATGCAGAATACGTTGATTACTTTATTTGCATAGATTTTAGCTGCCATTCGGTCCCTGGCCTCATAAGACCTTGTATTATTTTAAGATTTAGGTTTTGTTAGACTTAATTGAACTTAATTGTGGGCTGGTGTTGAAAGGGACAATCCTGCGCCCTCACTCCTGTCCCTCACAGCCCCTTTTGTGTTGGTGGAGGGAATGGGAGGCTGCAGCTCGCAGATCAGATGGGAAACCAACCTTCACGACCAACAAAATGCCCAAACAAGGAATTTTCTGTGGAATCACTCATCTGAACCAACCCCTTCTCCACCCCTAAGTGTGGGAAGACTCCTTTAGCAGGAATACGCCGTGAGAGCGAACCGGGGGAACCTGAGGCTGCACCCACGAGGACCCTGGCACTGGTGAATAACCAAACACCCACTCCCATAACTCATTAGATGGTAAAATTCTGCCTAGAAGGTCTGTGGCAGAAATCCTTTCTGCCCAGAGCCCCAGGATTTCACTTTGTCTGCCATGCAATTATTTCTTCTGGACATCTCACCCCCTCACACCGTTTGTTTGTCTCTGTTGTTCTGCAGCAACACCAAACTCAACCACATTTAACACCAATGTGAAATGCAAGGCCTAAGTATCATTACTTAGTTTTTGAAAAAGTGGGGGAAAAGAAAAAGCAGTACAATTTCCCACCTTGGAAATAGCTTTGAAAATAAACAGTCTCTAATTACTCATTATTTGGCTTGAGCACAGTAATTACTCCTATTAAAGAAGACAACACAAAACTGTTGCCATAGTGGCTGACATTTTAAATTGCATTTTGAGAATGCCTGATAGCAGCACAGCCTCTGCTTTCTTCCCTCCAAAAGGGAAAAAAGATTTCCCTCACACTCTTCCACCCCCAGAGAAATTGAGAGGAAATTTGCCTAAATTGTTCAAAGAAGCCCTTAACATAAACTAACAGTCACACACACTCGGCATATTACATTCTAACTGAATTAGAGTATTTTGGTGTATTAATTTAGAATATCTGGTGGTACCTAACTACAATTCTTTTATAACCTTGAATAAATGATATTTTCTTCATTGTTGATGATTACAGGACAAAAAAGGCGCCTCTGGAAAAGAGCTATTTTCTAACATTTGTGTAGAACTCAACACACACTAGCTCACCCACTTGGGTGGTTACAAAGGAAGTAAACCTGGAATTAGATCAAATTCATCATAAAATTGTAAAGTATAGCTTGAAAGGGGCCCCTGGAAGTCACCTAGACCAGCATCCTGCCCAGGGCAGGACTGTCAGGATCAATACATCAGTTCTGCTGCTGATTTATCCAGCCAGGCCTTGTAAAACCTGAGGATGGGGACCCTGTTTCAGTGGGGACCCTGTTTCTCCTGGTGAAGAAAAAACTCCTCATGTCCAACGTTCCTGAATGCCCTTGGTGGATGTTGCTCTTTGTTATGTAATTTCACTTTCACTTACCTTGGCTTGCATTCAGTTTAGGGCCTACCAAAACCCCAGCTCTTTTCCTGCAGGGCTTTTTTTTGTTGCTGTTTCTTTGTTTGGGTTGGAAGGGACCTTAAAGATTATCTAGTTTTAAACCCCTGCCATGGGCAGGGAACTTTCCATTAGACCAGGTTGTTCAAAGCCTTATCCAGCCTGGCCTTGAACATTTCCAGTGGTTGCTTCACTGAAACCAACTTGTTGATCTGAACATCCTGTCTCACGAAGGGACCCGATCCAAAAACCTGTCCTAAGCATCCTGTAAACAGCAGGTTATCAACAGGCAGCTTGAAATTATTTGTCTGAGTAAGTCTTAAAGGGTTTCACGTAATGAGGAAAATGCAAATTTCCTGCTGCAATGGAGTACCTCCCTGCAGGAATCTATCTGACTTTCCTCGCTCTTCCCACATCCTGGAGAATTATAACAGCCCAAGGAATATTGTGGGATAAGCCAGTTCTTATCTCTAGCCAAGTCTGAAAAGTAACCTGGGTGTTCAATGAAATTAAGGTTTTCAGTCCTGTTCCCTTAATTATTGTATCCATCACGTCCAGCTCTAACACCTTATAAAAACATGGATTTAACTTAATGTTCGCTCTAAGAAAGCAAAGGTCATTGCAAAGCCACACAGCACACGCTCTTTAACATTCCTCCGTTTCTGAAGATCCAAGCTGCCAGTAATTCAGTTTAATTTATGCCCACGAACAGCCTAGAAGGCTGTGGCAGGACATGTCTGCCCCTCCTGTCTCTACCACAGATAGCTGGTGCATATGCAGGAGACAACTCTGCTGGGTCACAGGCCCAGCATGAGGTATCTCTAGTGCCAAAGAGCTCAGGCCAGCAGCTGAGAGTCAACATCTCAGTCTGANACTTCTCCGGAGATTGAGGGGAAAGGATTTCTCTAGGTCTACCCCTTCGAAGACTG
Source organism: Oreocharis arfaki (assembly GCA_013398015.1). Classification (NCBI taxonomy): domain Eukaryota; kingdom Metazoa; phylum Chordata; class Aves; order Passeriformes; family Paramythiidae; genus Oreocharis; species Oreocharis arfaki. Next base: position 32,743 of record VZRR01012243.1, read on the forward strand.
ATGGTAAGACACTTTGAATCCTAAGTTATACTATTCCTTAGCTAGCTGTAATTCTAATGGTACCTTTAACTCCGCGTGTATATTACTGGTAATCCCTTTTGTTTTTCCTGTGTAGTAATAGTCTGTTTTAAGTCTTATGTCGGTTAATTTTGTGTCAATTAAATAAATAATCCATTTTATAATAGACTGGATCAGCCATTATTAAAGACCCTAGAAATCAGAGTGGATTTTGGAGTGCTGGCCACTCCAATACAGTGACTGCCTGTTGCCAGAGGCCTGGGCAACACACAGGAGCTGATTCAAACTTACATCATTCCACTCATAACAAAGGCTCCAAATAAATGCCATCAATACAGCTGCTATGGAGGGCATGGCTGGGAAGCCAGTTAGGCAGCTCCACCCCTCACCCCGCACCGACGCTCGCCGCTCGCAGCCGCGGCTCCCCGCTGGAAGCGCTGGTAAATACGGAAACCACAAGCTGTGAAGGAGTGAAATTCAGCATCACTGGCACACCCAGGGAAATGTCACCTGCCCCATGTGAGGGGAATCTGGCAACTCTGTGCAGCCCATCCCAGCCCGCCAGCTGATTCCGCAGGAAGCCGAGTCCCCGTGATGCTCGGTCAGACATATGGAGAAAATGTGGACGAGGAAGACAAGGAGGAAACGTTCTGGAGCACCAGCTGGGTGTAACCACGTGTCCAAGCTCATGCAAATTCCAGTGGCAGCTCTATTCATCGAGCTCAGTTCTTCCTCTCTGGCAGAGCTACGTGAAGTGGTCAAACTACGCTTGCAGGTAGCAATATTAACACCAAGGTGTTACTATGGTTCCCCCATTATTTTTCTCAACAAAGAAGGGCTGTCAAAGCAGTTCTTACGCACAGCAGCTGCCTCGTGTCCCCTGCTGGCCACACGTGGTCAATATGTTCTGTCAAATGCCCCCTCCTCCCCTCACTGATGGCTGCAGTGGGACAGGCACAGGAGGCAGCTCCACACTTGCTCCAGCTGCAGGCAGGAGGCACCAGGAAGAATGAAAGGCATGGAAAACTGGCCTGCAGTATTTGTCCAGTTACGCTCTCCTGCCAGATGCATTCAAAACGTGTCTTTCATCACTGCATGGCACCTCACAGGGGTGTCCATTAAGCAACTCATATCAATATCCAGATTTCTTTGGGAGCCAGCTAAAACCTGACCAGTCTGAGCCTGTTAACAATGGAGAGAATAAAAAAAACCCTTTACAATTGCCCTAGACCTACAGCTCAGCCAGCCAGTATCTCTCTTTTCCCCCTCTGTTACCTGATTGAATTAAGCACTCTAGCCCTAATTCTCTTCACCCTCTCTAAGACCTTAAAGAAGCACTGTCAGTTCCAGCCCTTTTCTCATGCAAACCTCAGGTGAGACAAAGTTTTTCAGGGCACAGACTGCTCCTGTTTGAGACAGAGACCTGGGTATGGGTGGACATCCTTCCCCTCCTCTCCCATTTGGATGTTCTTGTGATGTCAAAGCAATGTCTGAACAACAAAGGGGAGGAAACCCCAAAACTTTTGGGTTTAGCTACCCTCGGTGAGAAAAGAGTAACCAGCAAAGTCAGCCAAAATTTAGGAGCTCTTTCACATCTCCTCAGCAGCTAGTTAAAAAATTAATGGCTTTCTGCTTACACTTAGAAAAGTATTTGTTTAGAAGCAACACAAACACTACAAGTCTTAATGTTGAGTCCCATTTTCACCTCAGCTCTTTGAGTTTCTGAGGGGCTGAACAGGCTCAATTTACATTAAGAGAAAAGTGTGAGTAAGGCACTTCACTGCACACTGCAAGAGTTGGTTGAAGAATCCATTTATGCACAGCTTTGAGCAGGAACTAGCCCAAAATGAAGCTGCATTAAAAACAGGGACTCATCTGATGTAACTGTTGGGGAAACTGCACACACAGACAGATGTCCCAGGAAGATCATCTCTGTGAGAGGCAAGAACCCAGCACAGACACCCAGAGCTGAGGCTGATTCACTTCATGCCAAAAGATGTTGCAATATAGTTGGTTTAATTTTGGTGGGTTTTTTTGATTTCCCTTCCTTTGAAATGTGAATAGCTTGGAATTTCTTTAAAGTACACCCTTCACACCGCGGCAGTCACCACACTTTTCCCCAACAGGCAAGTGGCAAAGGTGTTTCTCTGAGTTTCCTCACTCAAGTCCTGAGGAATTTTTCTCTTACCTGCACAGGGACTCACGGCAAAGCCCACTCTCCTCTGGGCTCTGTCAAAAATGACATAGAATCCTTCCATGACTGTAGCACCAATGACCAGAGCGTTTGTGGAGGAGGAGATGCCGAATCGGTAGCACTGCAAATTATCTCCTATCACAAGGATGGGTTGAATATACAGCTGTTAAAAAGAAAATTTTTAAAAAATAAAAATAAAATTAAAAAGAGGAAGCCAGAGTGTAAAAAGCAACACCTTACAGCAGGCAGAAGTTCAGACTTTTTTGTTTTTATAATTCAAGCACGCAAATCCCACTGGAAACAGAGAATGGGTAGGGGCAAACAGATTTCTGTACATGATTTAGAACTGGTCAAAGCTTACAGGCAGGTGAGAGGCAAAGCTCGTGGATTCTAAGATAAATTTGGACACAGTCAGTCACTACATGCAGGTCCAGCAAATTCTCACAATTCTCACTTTTTACCATATTTTCTACAAGGGAAGGATGGCTGAGGAAGAACTGGGGATATGAACTCAAATTAGAGAATAATTTAGTTATTAAAAAAACTATTAGGATGAAGTTGATTCAGAGAGCATTCAGTGGCAGCTTCAAGGTTCCAGATTTTATAAATTCAAGTCACATTTCACCCCTTGTCTCCTCGGGGAAGATGAATGATTGCCAAGCTACATGATCAATACAGAAAAAGCTTATCATAAGGCTTTACTATATTTCAAGTTAAAATGTACTTAATAGGTTCATTCTTTCCTTTGCTCCTGCCTGTCCCTTGAGGTGAAAGAATGTATTAGTAATGTTGGAGGATACCAGCCTGCACTGCAACTTATACTGGGAGGAAAAGCCAGAGAAGAAAAACAGAAGTGGCACATTATATTCTAAAAGTTTGGATGGAATATTAATAAAAGATAAACCAAGTGAGTTACAGAAACTGGTGAAGAGCTCACAAAGGGTCATCGCCAAGATTTTCATATTCAGAAGAAGTGCTCCAACTCAAAATGCCACGAGAAACAAATCAATTCCCTTCCCGAAACGAGCAGATCAAAGCGAGCAGAGACATTCTGTATTGACATCTGATGTGGCCAAAGCTCATGAAAACAAAACAAAAACTTGCCTATTTTTCCTGACAAATAGGAAAAAAAAAAATTCCCAACTAGGTGGACTGCACTGAGAGGGAAATTGTGCTTTGTGCTTTTCTTTTTTGCTTTTAGGTTTGACAAGTTTCTTATTTTCCCTATTTACACATTGATTTTTAAAATCTGATTAAAAAAGGTTTCCCTGGCACGCAATAAACCAGTCCCCTATTACTGCTAAAAATAGCTCCTATTTTTAGAGAGCTTTATAATGTGCTTTATAATAGTAAAAATAAATGCACAGATGAATAAACAAAGAAGGTTGAGACCTGTGGTAGGATAGAGATCCGAAACGACCTACTGGAGTTTTCATCCCTCAGGTAAATGGAGAGTTTGGGAAATAAGGACCAGGGCTTTTCAGTTCTATCCCAGCATGCAAGCTGTGAACCAGTCCAGAAACCAGAAGAGAATTCTTGTATCTGTAAAACCAACCAAACACAATTACACTTGCAGATTACAGGCATTTTGATGGATTTTTGTAAATGATCACTGCCACTTCTTTCACTCCCACGGAGAAATTCAAGCACGAACACAAATCTCAGCTGCTTCTTTAAGGACCAAAGCAAAACCCCAGCATTCAGAGTGAGGTGTGTTGTAACCCATCATGACTTGGAGAAGGGGGAAGAGGCAAATGCCAGTTTAGCTCTCCCTTCCCTCTCCGTTTGTGTCTCATTATTTCCACTGCTGCAGAGAACACGTGTGGTGCCCCAGAGCCAAAGCATCGGTGGGATTTCACTGCCTCCCTCCTCTCTGACCAAACACCAATATTTTGAAGCAGCATTTTACATTTTATTAAAAAAAAACAAACCCAAACCAAAATACAAACCACGTGTACATATAATGAGGTCATCTCCCTTCCTCATGCACCTACAGCTTTTTACTCAGCTTCAGAGTTTTGAAGCCAAGGGCTGAGCCAAAAACCTCCTGGCATCTACGAGAATCAAGGTTTGCTGCGGGAAGAAACACATCCCTCTGCCTTTTGCTGCCCTGTCACTCCCTACCAGTACAACCTGACATGCTTTTGACATAAAATTGATTAACAGTACTTTGTAATATATCCATGGAACTAACAAAACAAAAAGCAAACCCCTACAGAGCTTGTTTGGCTAAGACAAACATCTTGCTCAACGTTCCTGCTCCCTGAACCTGACTGGCTGCCAGATCTGAGCAAAAACCTTCCTTGTTTTACTGCATTACTTTGGCTGGTTCTTGTTCCCCCACGAAGCAGCATTCAAGGGAGGAGCCTGATCTGAGGCTGCACAGCCAAAGCCTCCCATCTGGGTGAAGAAAAAGATGGAATCCAGCCTCTGCACTCTGCTCACTTGTATTTATCTGTGATATCGATCATTCTCTAAGCATCAGCTCATTCATTACTGTGTGGCATTTTACAGGTGCCAGGCACTCGCCACACCCCTGCCAATGAAGGGTTTGTTAGGGCTGCACAGAGACTTCTTCACATTTCCTAGGGCTCTGCTCTGTTCTTGGGCCAGCAAGCACAGACTCACGTGAACGAGGAGATTCACCACCACAAACAGGCCTTTTACCCTTAACTCCCAGTACAGGCTGAAGTGCATCCCTTGGCATGGGGCAGAACACTCTTCCCCCACAGCTAAGCCCCAGCCCAGACCTGCTGAGAAACACAGTTCTCCTCTCTTTCCATTTTGTCTTGGAAAGCAGATTTGAGAAAAAACTGCAAGATACCACCCAGATGGGTCAGGCCAAGCCTATAAAATGCTGTGTTTTAAGTGCCTGCTTTAATTTCCCAGAAAGACTGCTTAATGCCTTGCACTTCTTTCCCTTCCTTCTGTACTCTGCAGCAATGCACTGGGGAGATCTGAGTGCATGATACCCAAAGGGCTATTAAAATAAAGATTTTAGGATTGTTTGAGCCTTCCTTCGTTCAACTTTTTAACTTGGCATTGTATTAATGCTGTCCTGGCTTCAGCTCAGTGAGGTGTAGTGGGTGCCTGGCTCATCTCTGCCCATCTGCCAAAATCACCTGCAGCACCAAACTGCATCTCAACAGCTGCTCCCTAAAAGAATTCAAAGTAAATTTAAACTCCCCAAAAGTCCAAATAAGTAAGGTTTACAAAGCCATCAGCACCACTAAAGAGCTCACAGCCTTGTTTTTTAACGGAGCTGAATTGAAGGGATGTGTCACACACAGTTATCCCAGCGTACCTGAGGGGGAAATAACATCTGGCTGGGATGCTCATAACAAGCTATCAGGAGCAGGAACTTGTTAACCTGGCTCACCTGTGGTCAGGAAAGTGTCAGACTAGAGCAGATGATTTTTTTTTCCAGTGGTTCCTCTCCTGCCAGAAGCACAGAGCCGCAGTACAATTGCTGAAAATACCCATTTTCCTAACATCGCTCCTACACAGCTGGAACCTCATCCTTGCACCCTGTAACTACTTTCTTATTTAGCAGACAATTTCCTTCATTTAGAGCTGTCAAAGTAATTTTTGGGGTGTGTGGAGGGAAAGGGGTACAGCAGGAAGGTCCTTGAGATTAAAAAGAACTGTGAGAAAAAGCTGCTTTATGCATTTTTAATAGGAACAGGAAAAAACCATTAAGCAGAGTGAGTGGTTCCCCTCTAACACCTCATTGATCTGCCCACTGTTTTCCTGGCAGGTGGAAGGCCCCAGTTCAAATGTCCTGACCACCATCAGAGAGGAGTGTGGACCACTGTGACCCACTTCCCAGGAGGATTCCTTATCCACAGGGTGATGTTACAAGAGCTCTTGGGGTGGGCTGCTTTCAATTCCACCCCCACGGAATGAAATTGTTCCAGTCAACACTTAAGTGTTGTGCAAAGAGAAGAACTTGTAACTGGTACATTTATTTCAGATACTGGACATCTGCAGGCAAGAGAAGAACACTTCATGCCAAATCTCTGCTTTCAATCAAGCAAGAAAAAGGATCTCAATCTTGAATTATCAACACACAGGCAAATACTCTGTCTTTGGGGCAGCTGCTTACTGTGTTTCCTGTGATTTGCATCAACAGCCACTGTCTGACTGTGAATCCACGACAAAAATACCAAGTTTGTTCACACTGAAATAGCTGGTATTTATTCTTCCTCTTTAACCTTCTTGGTGCTGTTCCTTGCATTGAACAAAAATTTATGAATAGATTTTATTAACCAGAAAATGCTGCTTCAGCCACTCTACATACAGAGAACTCCACCATCCCCATGCCCTACTTCTAAAGCCCACTCTATTTCCAAAGAAAGATGCTTTTGAACATAAATAATTCAATAATGAAGGTCAAAAGCAGCTTTATTGATATGAATAATCCTAATGAATGGCATTTATTCTAGACAGCAGTAAGAATTATACTTGGAAAGGAACTGCTTGCAGCAGCAGGTTCTCCTACTCTATAAACACTCTGTTTTGAATGAAAAGACTGATTTTTGCACTCTTAATACTTTGAATCAGAGCAACAGGGATTATGTCCGTGTTTCTGAAATGCTTAGAATAAAATACTCCATCTCTGCCCTATTTCTGATGCATTTCCACACACACACACTTCTTGTCTGCACTTGGCCTCCCTTTTTCCCCCCCTCCCTTTTTTTTTTTTTTTCACCTCTTCCTTTCCATCAAAACCCATCAGTAATTTCTCTCTTATTAACAGGGCTAGACCAGGGAAGGTTCTGCTCCCCTCAGGTGAAAAACCCGTGACTTGCAAGGCAGGCACAGCAGAGATGACACTCCTTTCAAAGACCCTGTGATCATCTCCCAGGAATTTCACATTTCTGAGCTGGTTTCGTGGCGTTCTCTTACCAGGGACGTGCGAGCTATTGCCTGCACCACAGCACTGAAGACTTTCTCTGGCAGTCGAAGGAGAGTGGTTCCACTGTCTACTATGGCTTTATCAGCATTGTACTGGGGAGGGGAGAAAAAAAAAAGGGAAAGGAGAGAAGTTGCAAGCTGTAGTTACTGTAATGCAGATCCCACTGTCTCCTACCCAGAACAAAGCTGCTCCTTTTTGGCAGCTGCCTTCCCAGAACTGCATGTCACACTTGTCAGCAGCTCTCTCCAGCTGATAGCTTCGATTCCAATGAAATCTGAGAGCAAAAAAAAGCAGGATACCACCAGCCCAGGCACAAGAGTGGGTTTATCTGCACCAGTCAGGGAATTACTGTGTCACCACAGCTGGTGCAAATGGTCACACTGCTGGGAAAAAGTGAAGTCTGGCCCCTCTCAGAGGGGGCAAAAGCACTTTAATGTTCAGTAGAGAGGTGCTGAACATCCTGATGCAGCTTCCAAGCCCTGAATCAAGGTCTCTGCTAGCATGGGTACAACTCCAGTTAAAGACAGCAACCTGTTTTAATGGCTGGCATTTCTAATATAAGAATAACCAGAAAAAATCAGGCCTTATTACATGTCTGTACTGGCTCAAGAGTAAGAATGCTACACCTTTATCCCTTGACAGCTGAAAACCACTAACACACAAACAAAAGCAAGTAACTTGAAATTTCAGTCTTGCTGCCTTAAAATCTGCACAACACTTCCCCCCCACCACCAGCAAACAGTGCTCTTATTATTTAAAAATTTCAACCCTCAAATTAAAAGATTTCAGCAAACTTCATTCACAGTACATGAAATGTAAACTTTTAAAGGGTAAATCCTTTTTCATGAACTCTTTAAAAACTATGATTAATTGTGGGGAGAAAAAAAAAGGCAAGTAGCAGTGGCAGCTATTTGCATTAACTACTTTTGCTGCCAGCTTAGGCAGCAGGATTAATATAACTGAACTGTGACATGTTTATGGCACAATCATGAGACACAGGATGATATACAGCCTAAGCTACTTAGGAAGAGGTCAAACAGCAAGTGAATTTAAAATACACTGATTTCGATGTTATCAAGTCACATGGAGTCCCTTTAGTGCAGTAACAAAAATAAAACCCACCAAAAAAGTAAGAAAAAGTAACTCTGACAGTTATTTCTACATTTCTTTCTGCTGTAGGGCTGCCACACAGAGCTGACAGAAAAGCAAACAGGAAACCATTTATTACACACTTGGAAATACTTCTAAAGAGGGAAGAGAAATACCAAGGCATTTTGGAATCCCTTTTGACAGATTTGTACCACAAAATACAGAATCACTGGCATCCTGGAATGCCACCCTTGGAAAAAAAAGTAGTTAATAGGGTCGACCATTAACATAAACCTGTGCAAAAATCTGGGGGTAGGAGGATTGCTCACACGGGGACTGAGCACTTGGTTTTGCCTTCTTGGCTTTCCTGGTTAATATTTACCAGTGCAAAGTGCACTTCTGGCAGCTCAGGACTTCTCCCAGCCCCGGCTGCCAGGCTCAGGGCCACGGCTCTGGTGTAGCTCTGGACAGATTCCCAGCATTGAAGCAAGGAGACAGCTTTTCCCTGGCAAGGAAAGGAGCAGTCCCTGGTGAAGGATGCAAAAAAAAAAATGTTCCACTTCCTAGAAAACAGCTGAGAGGAGACAACAATATAGCTCCTCATCACCCTAGAGTGAATCATGCATCCTCTGCAAGCTCCTAACCAGCCAAAATTTAACTGTACTACTCCCATTTTACTGCTCTTCCTCTCAATTTCTGTGGGAAGGTTTCCTTTGATTCAGGAAGGTTTGATCTTTCTGCACCAGTGAAAGCAACCCCTGGCTTAGAAGAGAGCAACAATTACAGGAAACTTTCCTAACACAACACTCAATTTTTTAGCGAGTTGTTTTCTGGCAACAGCATGTACTAAACCACTGAAGGGCTCCCCTTCAAAAACATGTTGACTGTTTTTTCAGGGCAAGAAAGAAAAGCAAACATTTGTTTTGAAGGACCAGTGGTTTTGCTTTCCTAACAGCACCACAGAGAGAGGCAATTTAAACAGACCTTGTTTTGCTTATTGAGTTGAAAGATGCTGTGACTGATTTTAAATAATTTATATGGCAATATGATTTCAATATTTTGCATGGAAATATAATATTTATGCACATGTAATGCTGTAATAATGAATTTCACTTAATTTATATGAACTATAAAAACTTTAAACTTATCACGTCCCATTGATCTCCAACTAAGGGCACGAGCGTAAAATGAAATTAGGATGTCTAAAGAAATTGGGGCATAAAAATTACAGAACTAAAATCAAAACATGAATAGCAACAAGCAATAGTAAGAAAGAGATAAAACACACACACCCCCATATATCCTCCACAAAAAAAAAAAAAAAAAGGAAAAGAAATGGCTTTGGAATAAAAATTGCAACAGCACAGTTTCATTAGACCGATCCAGATACAGCAGAACATTATTCCTAATAAAAACAGAAAGCTTATCCATCAGGAATAATAACTGCCAACCATCGGAGAGCAAAAGTTGGTTGCAAAAATATAAAACAAAAAAGGAGGCATAGGACGAGAACTTTATGAAGCAACCCAGGATGACACCTGTGCACTGCCACCATGAATTGTGAGCTTGGACACCTCTACAGGGGTCAATCCAAAACCTGCCACTTCCTTTGTTTGACCAGAGTTGCTTTAATTTAATTCTCAGGAGACTGCAGTGCACATCTGCTTGCTGAGACAAAACTGATCAATTTTGGTTTTTTTTTTTTTTTTTTTCTCAGCCAAACTTGCATTTCCCAGAGACAGGAACACAGAAGGGCCAGTACCTCTCTGCAGTCCAGTTCCAGGTTCTGTCCCCCCACCTCCAGTTTGAGGATTTCAACCTGGTAATACCACTCCTCCTTGATGGGTGTGTACCAGATATCCCCCGTGTACAGACTTGGCTCGATTCCACCCAGGACCTAAGGGAGAGGAGAAAAGTCACATACTTTAAAATCCTACATGTTTAGTTTTGGGGCAAATACATGCAGAAAGGGGAATATTTAACTGTCACACTCAGGGGGATCAAAATTTTAATTTAGCATCATTTGTAAGGGTTTTACTGCCAAGCTCTCTGTCGATAATAGGGCAGAATGAAACATCTGGATATTAAACAAACTGTCCCTCAAACAGAATTCCCACACTGTGCCAAATTAGCAGCATCTTTACCTATAACCTCACATTGATTCTATTGTGAAAACCCCACTGTTTAAAATCGAAAGAGTATCTTCAGTGGTTCAATCCAGGCAATGTACAAAAAGGGGACAGAATATTAAACTTACACGTGAAAAATTTGCTTTATCAGAAAAGCTTTAATACTCTCCAAGAACATTTCATTTTTTCTTGCACACATCCGAAATGGAATCCCATCCTGTCACTGCTATCACTGTTAGCTTCCATCAAAACCTGGGCTGAGGATGGCTGGGAGCATTTGTGGACTCTCAGACTCTGAACTGAAGGTAGGCAAGTTCTCTCTTGGTCTTCAGTTATACGAATAGCATTTACAATATGTTAATTCTCTTCAAACTAAGTATTTGTGACCAGCTCCTGAGCTGAGATGCTTATTTCAGCATCATGTGGGAACAGTCACTCCATCTCCCAATTCCAGATACATAATGGACAATTCATGGTCCCACTACAGCTGATGGAAAGACTTCCCAGAGTAACAGCAAGCAGGAGATCTGATCTACAGGTTTTTCCCTTTAATATGTTGTTGATAAAAAAAATAAAAGCCCTGTGATTCCTCTCCCCCTTTTCACATCATGTAAAAAAAAAAATAAAATTACTGTAGCATTTTGATGAGATTGAGCAAATTTATCAGCTGAATAAGGGACTACTCAGTTTGAGAAATATAGCAGAATCTGCCCTGAGGAAACACCACAACAATCATGTTTTCCTTTGCTAAAAGATGGAAAGTTTACTCAAACTCGAGAGAGAAAAAAAAGAATTGAGAATGAAAATAAATAACACTCGAATTTTGCCTAAGGGCTTAGCTTTTCTTTAAAAAAATAGAAAGGATATTAAAAATACGAAAATACATTTAAACACTAAAAATTTGGCAGAAGTAGGATAGTCAGAGAAAAGAGGGAGAGAGATGAACAAAGATACATCTTCCCTCTCCTATTGACAGATACCCACAAGACTACCTCCGTTGGTACCACTTCCAGAAACAGGGAGTCCAGCACCACACATCTGCAGGGAGAAAATGTTGGGGATCTTTGCCTGCCTCACGAGGGAGTCAAAGAATGTCTCCACAGAACTCGAAGGCTTGAAGGTGTTGAAAAACAAAACAAACAAACAAACAGACAGAAAAAAGAATTGCAGGGTTCATTAGAAAGTTTCTTCGCAGAAATCAGCAAATCATTCACACAAGACCACTTCTCACGAGCAAATTGAATTTCTGACAACCAGCTGATGAAAGTTCTAAGCATAATAAGTCGTTAAAACCCCACTGTCTGTCATTTTTCTGTTCCTGTTGTTTTTAAAAACATTTTTACTCTTGACCACTGTCAGTGTTGCTGCCACCAAATCCCTAAAACAACAGAGTAATTTTCAATTGCAGTTTTTAAACACAAACACCAGTTTCAGGCAGAAACTCTCACCAATAATTTCTGTTTGGAAGGAGCTTTGTGTTATTAGAACACGCAAATGTAACTTGCCTTTCACACCTTTCCGTAGCCAAAAAGCAGAATTTTAAAGTCGAGATTTTCAGGTTTTCAACGCTATTAAATCCTAATGAGCTGTGAATTCAGTGGCCCTTATTTCCTCTCTTTTCTTTTAAAGAGCTTCATATCCAAGCACACTCTCTCCAGCTGGATACTGGCCAGCAGGTTCTTCCCTACAGAGCAGGTCCTGCTTTCCTTTGCAGTCACCGGAGTGCTGCAACTTCCCTGTAATTCACATTTCTGTGCACGAAGGTCTCATGATGGGCAGAGCCCTCAGCTCGCTCCGAGGGGCCAAGTGCTCTCACTACACAGACCCAGAGCAGCCTCAGAAGCCAACAACCCTTAAGTCCTCGGCAGAAGGGAAGAACAAATGCCCTGAGCGCTCTGTTTGCCCACACCAGAGTTTGAGAAGCAGCTCTTCTCTTCCTGCTGACAGTCCCTGGAGTCAATAAACACAACGCTCGCACAGCTCTGGAGTAAAGCAGAGCTGTCAGGCAGTGTTGGATCGTTTGTTCTGGCTGGGTAGAACTCACTTTGGGATGTGAAGGCTGAAAATTGTAACTATGCAGTTTTCCAATCACATTTTAAGGTTATACATTTTGGACTATAAATTTCAGGTTTCAACTGAATCTTCTACCCGAGTTTCCTGCCTCCAGAGGAGCAGGATGTGCTTGGTTCTATGTTCCCGAAAACACTGTAGCTTATATTTGTTCTGACATTATCCATCCACCTCAACTTCTGCTTGATGAATGGAGAATGTCCCAGAATGAACTGCCAAGGGCTTTGCCTTGGACCAGCCTTGAGAAATGCCATCAGAGCTTTTATAGCTCCCTCCATATGCATCCCAACACTCTGGTACTACGAGCTCTGTAAAATCTTATCCATTCCAGAGGAGCTAAAACCAGCATTTTCATCACCAGAAAAGCCAAAATCCTCACGTGGGACTGTGGTACCATCACAGCCAAATTTATCCTTTCTGTAACAAAGACAGAAGATGCGTAGGAAAGAGTGGCTGGAAGGGTGGAGTCCAAAGCTGACAGATCATCTGCTGGCTTTATTTCAACAGATTTCTATTTATTGTCCTTGTGAAAGACAATCAGTGGGGAAGGGATGGTTTACCTTGGCTAAGGCATCGTAGGCAAGGCCAAGGATCCCGTGCCACTTCACCCCTGGCAGGAAGAAATTCTCAGACTCGAGGATGGTGGCAATGTTGATGGTGTAGCTGCCATAGAGTCCTTTGGGCATGGTAATGACATCTGTGCCCAGCACTCCAGTCCAGCTGCCTTGGCTGTACTTCACCGTGACCTCAATCCCTTCAGACCTGTATGTGCTTGACCTTTAAAATGAAAGGATACACTCAGGCACGAGCTGTTCATTTACAATGCAAGACAACAGAGTATGTTCAAGCTCAATTTTGCCCAGAGAGGGGAAAAAAATAAATTAAGTATGCAAAATATGTATTCATACTGCTTGTAAAAGCAGTAAAAAGCAGAAATTAAAAACCCCCAAAACTCAAGGCCCCATTTTTATCGAGAAGCCATCAATAACTCAAATCTTCACAAAGTGTATTTTAAAAAAATAAATAAACTAAGGTATTGTGTCACCTAGTGCAGTGTCCCTCACTCAGACTGGTCCATCACAATAGCAGCAACACTCTTTTAACTGGAGAAGGAATGTATTAAATGGCACTAGGAAATGAAAAAGCTGCTGAACTCAAATCTAAAATTGAAATGCCAAGCTAACTAAATAGCTGTAGACTAATACCTCATTAATATTCTTAAAAGATCCATTTTGGGTAAATTGGAATATTATTGTGAATATCAGCAGTAAGACAGAGGTTTCCTAAATCTGCAGTTTGGCCTATCTATGAGCAAGTAAGTAGACTTGGATATTATTAACAAGTGATTCACTGACTTGGAAGAGGAAAGGAACTAATTTTTTTTAGACCAAGGAAGCAAAGGAAAAGGAGCAGTTGAGTATGGCAAGCAAAGGAAGGAACAGAATCCTGTTTAAAAGGCTTAACAAAAACATTAGTAAAAGCTTCAATAGATTTTTCATTTTAAAGACCCATAATCCCTGAGTATTGTAATCATATTCCACCCACATCCCTACTGAAGAGCTACAGAATTTCTAGATCCCTTACAATTTATTTTGGAGCCACTCCTTGGCATACACCTTCCCCTTTTGCAGAGACAGATGAACACAGTTCACCTGAAGAGACTTTTCTCTTCACAGCTTTTGAAAAAGTAAATTAAGGAAAAAAAAATTAAACCAGGAAGCACAAAATGATTTTATAACACCACCTTAGCACGTGTGTAGAACAACAGAAAGTGCAAGTGGATTATCACGTGCAGACACTTGGATCAGTGCAGCTTTTATCCAAGAGCCACATGAAGTGGCTTCTCAGCCCCTGTGCCTGAGCTCGCCGGCACGAATTTGGTGTGGTTTCATTATTATGGGGAACAACCCTCAGATGGGAACATGGACAAGTCCCACAGTTCAAACACTTTATCCTGAGGGACACTTTGGCCACATGGATCGTGCAACTGACTCTTCCTAGCTGAGGGAGGGAGGGAGGGAGGGATAACAGGCCAGGCTCTAACCCTAAGCAGTTCTTGATACTCCCAAGACCTAACTCTTCCAGGGTTAACATCCAAGGCAGCAGAAATACATGAGATAATATTTAAAAGTGCAGGAGTTCCAGAGATATTACCTGTATCTGATCATTTCCACTGCTACTGTGTAATTCTGCGTTTTTATGACACTTACACAAAGGAACATCTCTGCTCAGGCCCGGCCTGGCCTTCAGAACACGCCTGTGACACTGGCAGTACATTTTATAAATCAAAATAGAGTCTGAATAATTAGTGACATAGGGGAAACTGGGGGGGGCAGGAAATGAAAGGCAGAATACAGGGTTTTTCATGTGGAAAAGTGTCTGGCTGGGCAGCAGAAGAGGAAACATCTGAAATCAGAGAGAAAACTGCGTGCTGGGACAATAAAGCGAGGCAAATCTGCAAATACAAGCAGTGCATGACTGGAGCAGCAGCAGCACACAGCTCTTCTTCCATGAGCAGGAAGAGCCTGATGGATTGAGCTGTGGACCAGGACACAGAAAGACTGGATTCATTTTCCAGCACAGCTGGTGACCTTGCTTGTGGAAAGGCAAGTCCCTTCCTCACCATTTGTTGCCTCAGCTTCCCCACCTGTAGAAA
Source organism: Oreocharis arfaki (assembly GCA_013398015.1). Classification (NCBI taxonomy): domain Eukaryota; kingdom Metazoa; phylum Chordata; class Aves; order Passeriformes; family Paramythiidae; genus Oreocharis; species Oreocharis arfaki. The sequence goes on from VZRR01012243.1 coordinate 47,817, forward strand.
TGGATATGAAGACACTCAGCCCATTTGCAAAGCTCAAAAATGACATATTGAAGAGAAGACTTTATTACTTCCTTCAAGGAGAAAAATTGCTGACATGGGAAGGGATCTCACACAATCCTTGTGGCAGTAAATTATATTCTATTCTGCAAAACCCCTTCCTGCCCCATCCTCTTGCCTGTAATCAGCCACTCTGATTTTTTTCACCTTTCCACTTCACTGATCTAAAGGAAGAAAACTTTAGAGGTCAAAACTAGAGACTTGTTGTAATTCATGGGCCGAGTGTTTTAAAACAAACACACAGCACAGAAAATTATAAACAAGCTGTTTTGGCTGTGATGAGAAAAGAAGAAATTCACATCTTCCAGCAGGACAAAGTGTATCTTAGCCAGAGGCAAGGAGAAAGGTCTCCTAGATCATGGTGCTGTAGTGACCCTACTCCCTCCTCCCTCTCCCTCCCATTTCTGTCTTCTCTCCAAAGCAGCCAGCAGAAACCTGGTCCTCAAGCCTGAAATACATCTCAAGCCTCAGCTGAGCAAACCAGCAACGGGGTAATTTTCTCCTGCAGAGTTAATCCTCATTACCAGCACAGAGCACAGAACAAACCACAACCAAAATGTTATTTCCCGTGTCACGATCCCTTTGCAGCAAGCTCAACATGGCAACAGCAAATCCACCACGTGCAGGAAGCCCTGCATAACACCAACCTCACCAAACAACTTGAAGACAAAGCAAACATGAAAAATACAACAGAAATTATTGATTGCTAACTGAGAAGTCATATCTAATCTGCAGGGCTCCCACAACAAGTCTGTAATTCACCCCAAACCACAAGCTGTACAGTGCACACAACCAACCTCACAGGATCACACTGCAAAGGCAGCAGGTTTTTTTGTTTGCTGGTATATAGCTTATATTGCTGGTATATAGCTTATGCCTATATTTCTCTTACCTCCCTATCTCTTGGAAAGATCAACTCTCGAGCAGCTTGCTTTTGAACCTTCAGATGGTGAGGCAGTAGTACTCACACTGAAATAAAACTGAGTACTGTTCCTGAATACTGAAAGCCCTGAGCACGTCGTATTTACATACTGCTGCAGAGCCATCGCTGATCACTTGGGTTCAAGTGTAAAAATCCCTTTATATGTCTGTTTAAGTATCTCTTTTACCCTAAGTAGAGTACTCAACAAAAGTACTTGTTATTTTGAGCAGCGTGAGAAACAAACACCGTGATTTCTTTTCAGTTCGAGACAAATTAGGTCATTTTGCAAAACCTTTTACATCGTGGTGACTTACAGAGCGTGATTATCACAGCAAACTCAGAACTTTTCACAGCAAAGATTTGTCAGAGCCACTCAAAAGCCCAAGTTGTCAAAGTGCTCATGGTAACAGCTTTGTACAGAAAGAGCCAGGCAATTAAACAGCAGGATTATATCACATAGATTATACCATACACAACATCATTTAAAAAGTTAGGTCTAGAATTGCTCCAGGAGGGCTCTTCCTGAAAAACACACACTCCAGGTCCTCTGAAACAAAGATAATGCCTTTCCCATGCACCCCCTCTCAATTTCAGTCAAAAAAGAATCATGCATTCAATATCTGATTTTGATCATCTGAATAAAATTAAACTAAGAGCGTGGCATCAGGAAATTAAGACCCATCACTCTCTCCAACACCACATGAATATTCTAATAAGCACACATCTATAACTCATAACCCATTAATTTAACAAATCACTAATCTTTCTTTCCCCTTGTCTCCAACTTGCAGTTTAAGACGTCGGAAGCACTCCATGACAATATAGGGAAAAACTGCAGGAGTGATTACCAGATGAGAGGAAACCTCTTTATCTAATCTTGAAGTGTTCCACCTAAGAAGGAGGAAAAGTGCCCCTAGGTCGTTTTTCTCATTTACACATGGGCAAAGGTTGCTCTTGGGTAATTTTACAGATCCAGCTGATGTGATATCAATGCCCCTGTTTACCATCTCTGCAAAATCATGACAACCAAGTGTGCTGGTTTGGGCTGGCGACAGAGTTAATTTTCTTCACAGAAGCTAGCACAGGCTGTGTTTTGGATTTGTGCTGAAATAAAGAGATGTTTTTGTTATTGCTGAGTGGCTCTCGCACAGAGCCAAGGCCTTTTCTCCCTCTCCCCCTAACCCACCCTCGCCAGGCTTGGTGTGCAGGAGAATTTGGGAGGGGACACAGCCAGGACAGCTGACCCCAGGGATATCCCACACTGTGGTGTCATGCTCAGCATATAGAGCTGGGCAAAGAAGGGGGAAGGGGATGATGTTTGGGGTTATGTTGTTTGTCTTCCTAATTCCCTACTACACGAGTTGGAGCCCTGCCTGATGGCTCAACACCTGCCTGCCACGGGAAGTGGTGAGCCAATTCCTGGTTTTCCTCTGCCTGTGCACACATCTCGGGCTTTACCTGTTACTCTGTCTTTATCTCAACCCAAGAGTTTTACCACTTCTACACTTCTGATTCTCTCCCTGGCCCCACTGCTGGGGGAGTGAGTGAGTGTGGGGCTGAGCTGACATCAGGGTTTAAACTATGACACCAGGGAAGGTGTTCTGACTGCTGGGAAAAGTCTGTCCTAGGGCCAGTCTCAGAAAGAGATGAGCAAGGCCCAAGGGACTGGAGCTGACTGAGGTTCACCTCAGGTCACGAAAAGTCTCCAAGAACAACCTCCTGGAATCTGTTTCCAGGCACGTGAAGGACAGCAACGCAGTCACAGGCACTCAAGGAGGAACTTCACAGGCACATCTCCCCTGACCAATCTCACTGCCTTCTTCTACAACAAGACTGGATGCACAGATGAGGAGAACGGTGGCTGTAGCACATCTTGGCTTCAGTCAGGCTTTGGACACTGCCCCCCATGGCATTCCCGTGTGGGAGCTGAGGATGTGGGGCTGAACAAACCAACCACTGTGTGGGCTGAAGATGGGCTACACCCCTGGGTCGTGGTCATTGACTCGTGACAAGCAGGGAACCCCAGGGGTTGTGAGTGGAGGTTAAACTGTCCCACAGCCTGGAGAAAAGGAGGCTTGGGAGACACTTTCTCACTCTTTACAACTCCCTGGCAGGAGGGTGCAGCCAGGTGAGAGTCAGTCTCTTCTCCCAGGCAACAGCAACAGGACGAGAGGACGTAGCATCAGCCTGTGCTAGGAGAGGCTCAGGCTCGACACCAGGAGGAATTTCTGCATGGGAAGGGTTGTTAAACACTGGAAAAGGCTGCCCAGGGAGGTGGTGGATTCATCCTCTCTGGAGGTGCTCAAGGAAGGCCTGGATGTGGCACTCAGTGCTCTGGGCTGGGTGACGAGGTGAGGATTGGTCACAGGTTGGACCTGATGGTCTGGGAGGTCTTTTCCAACCTCAGTGATTCTGTGGCTCTGTGAATGTCTTCATCAAGAACCTACACGAAGGACAGGCTGCACGCTCAGACTTGCACAGGATCTGCATCAAAGGGAGTAGCTGACATGCTGACTGCCAGAGCCACGGGTTACATTTTTTGAGGTTCAGGCTGGACAACAGGAAGTATTTCCTCCCCAGGAGACACTGGAACACACTGCCTGGATAGAATGTGGATTCTCAAGAGGTTTACAGGACTTGGCTGGACTCAGCCATGGCTCACCTGCTCTGGTGACAGCCCTGCCTCACTTGGGATGTGTGCTAGGGGACCTACAGAGCTTTCTTGCAACCAGTGTTTTTGAAACATCTACCCGATTTCACTGGGACCAGGGTGCCTCCAGGACGGCGTTTATTTAAATGCAGTTAAAATATTTTAAATGGAAGCAGCATGGTGCACCCAGGAGTCTGCTGATGTTTGTATCCTGAGCACACTGCAGGACTCCATCAATGCAACCCAAACCAGAAACTGTTGTTGCTGCGATTGCTCTGCACTGTAATGACTTGGTTTGGAATAATTTTACAAAGCACCCTTAACTAACTCTTCAGGGCCTAGACTCCAAGGTTTCATCATTAACCTTATATTAAAGTTCTCAGAACGCAGTGTCCACTGAGAACACCGATCAGAGGCTGCAACCTTCGCGTGATCCCGCAGTCTGTCCTTCTCCACACACAAGCTCTGCTGTTGCTGCTTCTAACGGTTCATGTTTCTTATGAGAGAGGCCTTGTCCTTCCAGCCTCAGTAACATCAATTAGGAGACAAGGGAGGAAGAATGCTTGTGCTTTTAATTCCTTGCAATTAAGTTTTCTCTAGCCACTGACTATGGAAAGGGATAGCTGGCTGGCAAGGAGAACTCTGCAGGAGCACAGAAATAGCTATCAAGTGCAAATTCTGGATTTTCCAGACCTGTATCATATCAGTGTGAGGTGAAATATCTTTGTTAACATCTAAATATCTGACAGGAGGTGAGGCTAGTCTAGTAAGCAGTATGGAAATAATGGATTTCCCTCCATTACCAGTGCATCTTATAGGAGAAAAAGTGAAAAATCCCATGTTAAAACACATATGAGGTAGTGAGAAGGGTGATACTCTCCAGTTTTCCAGCCCTCTAAGTATTTTCATCCATATGCTTCAGCTAAAGATAGACACTGCATTTTGGAGAAGTTTACCTGAAATAATTGAAACTAGAAAAAGGCAGAAAGGAAGGAAGAAAAGAGGGAGAGTGATTCAGACAAGACAAAGCTGTGCTTGGCTGTGATTAATGCCAGCTTATGCTAAACACAGCAAATTTAGTGCATAACAAACACCAGAACCTCCAAGTTGTATTTTATAAATAACAAGATTCATCAGGGTCTGTCCAGATCACTGACTGATTGAGGCCTGTGGCCAAACTAAACAACAAATTAGGTTTTGACTGAGTAATTTTGCTTCTGGATGAAATGCCAAGTAACTGATACAATTACCGGGTTTTAATTTTTGTTTTCAAACAAAGGCAAAGCACATTGAAACTTTTGATTCCTTGCAAGTCTATTCAGGTAAGAAATTGGCTGAAATTGGTGTGCTTTTGCAAACGATTTTTACCCTGCAATCACCTTCTCTTCTCTCCAGCTCTAATTAGTGCTGCTGATATTCACCCAGAGCTCAGCTGCGCTGGCATCAGCGGGGCTATTCACGGTGTCAGGCAGGACTTGGCATCAGGCAAGGCCAAAATTCCCATCAGGCAACCAACATCCCACTCCTACGGGATGTCACAGGAGCCCCAGGATCTGCCTTATCATCCTGTATTGCATGGAGGAGCCAGAATCCAAAAGGCCCCCTAATTTCCACCGTGGGGTGCAGAACAGGTACTTACAGCTCAGGATTGAAGTAGGATGTGACATCAGGATCAGGCACACCTGCTACAGCGAAATTGCTGCTCCCAGTGTCGACCAGAATATTTAACTGCCAAAAAAGAAGAAAGGAGAGGTGATTTGCATATCCAATTAAACAAACAAACAAACAAACAACAACAACAAAATCATTGCAGTTTTTATCTAAACTCCCCTCAGTTTTAAAATTGCGGTGAGCATTGCCCTGAGAAATAAATTTAGTGTCACTTTTGGGAAAGATATGCTGCTGCAGCCCTTCCAAAACAGTGGATCAGGCTGAAATGCTTTAAAATAGTCTGTTCATGGAAGGGGGAAAACCAGCCAAGCCCACATTTGCACAGCAGATGAATTCCTGATCTTCTCAGATTTCTTTTTGGCCCAACCCATGGGTCTTGGCAACGTGTCCAGTAGACAGGCTGAATTATGGACTGCTTAAAGCACTGTTTGCCCTAGAGCTTATGAGATTTCAAGGTAGGGGCTGAGTGCAGTTCTGGACAGAAATAAGGAGAAGCATGAAGCTGCCTCGTGGCTTGGAAAACATGGGAGTGATGCCCAGTTCATCCTGAACAGCAGCAACCTTCCACAGCCTTCACCACCTTCAAAAACGAGGATGGCAGATTTAGAAACACCTTGATGAAAGGTGGCCTAAGAGGGGCCCGCTTGTTTGGTTAATTGGGAGGGTGATTTAGGCTGAAAATTGCCGCATGGACAAAATGAGACATCTCCTTTCCCCACGTGGCTCAGGTAACCAGGCTGGCTCATCACAGCTGCACAATGGCAAAGCTGAAGGAAACCGCAGCTACCTGCAGGATCACTTCTTCCAGTGAGACCTAGAAACTACATTAGATACAAAGCCATTAAATGGTAAGTTTAAATCAGTCAGAGACTCTACTGCCACCAAAAGCAACAGTCACACCTTTCCCTTGCTCTTGGCTGGATGCTTCCTGGGGCTCCCTGGCACAGCCACAGGGCTGTGATGGAAATCAGATCAGGTTGCTCATCTACAGGTACCAAAAAGAAAACAGCAATCTGCCATTTCAGGCAGCTACTCAAATGGAGATGGTAGGAGCAGATACCAGAAAAAGGCAACCATGCCTCCTTTGGTGACAGCACGGTCTCAGATTGGCTTAAAACACCTGCTCCCCAGAAAAATATTAGGGAATTAAGAATTTTCCTGCTGGTGGGAGTGAGACACAAAGATTTGGTTGCCCATGGCTTAAAGCCAGCTCAAACCAACCGCTTTGGCTGTCCTCACCACTCCTTAAGACACAATGTAGCTTGGGATCTAGAGCGGGAAGGGGATGTGGGAAGGGCAAGAGAGAACGATCAGGGAAACAGGTTTGGTGTTGACAAAGGAAGGGGAGAAACAGGGCTGAGCTCAGGAATGAGTGTAAACACGAAGGAGGATACAGCACTTGAAGAAGATGTGCTGAATCCTTCCCTAACAAGACTGAGCGTAGACAAAAAGCGTGAGCCAATGTTTAAAACCATCTTGGTTTGCTCATGGAGGGGGAGGGAGGTGATGGTGACCCTTGTTTTACCCTCTTAAAGTTCTACCCCCTTAAGTATGGGACTGAGGAACCCTGAGACTTAAACAGGAACACAAAACCAATCAGTAATTTCTGGGAATCTCTTCTCTCCCACACGCACACTCTGTCATTGGTATTCCCAGCCCCAATCTTGCAGAAATTTTAAGACTAAAAAGAAACAAACCTACAGCCTTAGCCAAGCGCCTCGCTGCATCCCAGATTTTAGATTAAGCGAAGACAATACATTAAAATTTATTTTGCACCCACACGAGCTAGACAGAGACATCTGAAAACAAAAGGACATCCACAAGTTCACCTGGCTCCACGAGCTGAGGCTTTAAAAGAAAATAAGAACATCGGAGGCACTGCAATAAAATCTAAAGTTTGCTACATACTTCATTTCAATGATGTCAAAAGCCTAACATTTTTTCAACTACCTAACAAAGTAGGGACTATTCATTTCCACCCCCCCCTTCCCTGGCATAGAAACCATATGAAAAATAAATAACAAAGAGCAGCTACAATGTGTGCATCTATCAGGACCGACAAAATTTGCCTCAAAGGGGTGCTGCAGGGCTTAAATTAATTAGCCGTTCCGAGGTAGTCTGCGGTGCTTGAGTAATGGGCACTACAGATCAGCTGCACGAATACATGTAGGTGTTGCCTTAGCCTCGGTGATATGCATGGCACCATACACGGAGGAGGACTTGGGGAAAAAAACAAAAAACCAAAACCGAACAAAAAATCACTAAATATGACACGTATGAAAGATATTTTACCCCCACACCTTAAATACAATGTTATCGTCACGGAATTCACAAGCCATCGAAGGAAAGGGCAAATCTACTACCCACAAGACGGAGCAAAAAATCAAGATTTCCAGAAGAAAATAGATATCCCCCACAAAGAAAGAGGGAAAGCACAAAGCTGGCTAACCATGCGAGCTCCAGCCCACTCGGACACAGCAGTGCTCACATGACAGATGCTATTGAGGCTGACATTCTCTATCCACATCTTTGTGCATAATGAGATGCCGGGGCAGACACTGATTTATTGTAGTCCTCACAATAGCGCCAGTGATTAGCAGCTCATTTTGGGGTGGGTATAACTTACTGAGTTCTCTTTCTCTCCTGGCTACCCTTCGGGCCTGAATTTTCTTTAGTGCCTTCACGTCTCATTAAGAGCCACTTTGGTGTTGTCACCACTGGAGCCTACTTCGTTCCACCGGGTTCATGGTGCTGCTGGGGCAGCATCAGGCAAGCTCTGGAGAGTCACAGGGTGGCCACTGAAGGAGCCATGGTCCAGGGCTGTCCATTCTGTCCTGTCTTGATCAACCATGGAGAGCAGCCCTGCCACAGAGAGAAGGACTTGGGGGTACTGGTGGATGAGAGGTTGGAAGTGTCTTAGGAAATGTCAACTTACAGCCCCAAAACCAACCGCATCCTGGGCTGCATCCAGAGCTGGGTGGGCAGAGGTGAAGGGGATGTTGTGCCTCTGTGCCCCACTCAGGTGAGACCCCACCTGCAGAGCTGCCCCAGCCCTGGGGCCCAGCACAGGGAGGACGTGGAGCTGCTGCAGAGAGGCCAGAGGAGGCACCAGGATGAGCAGAGGGATGGAGCAGCTCTGCTGGCAGGAAAGGCTGCGAGAGCTGGGATTGTTCAGCCTGGAGAGGAGAAGCTCTGGGGTGACCTCACTGTGGCCTTGCAGGGCCTGAAGGAGCCACCAGGAAACGTGGAGAGAGACAATTTCCAAGGGCTGCAGGGACAGGAGCCAGGGAATGGCTTCACACTGACAGAGTGGGTTAAGATTAGATGTTAGAAAAAACTTCTTCCCTGCGAAGGTGATGAGGCACTGGAACAAGTTGCCCAGAGCAGCTGTGGCTGCCCCTGGATCCCTGGCAGTGCCCAAGGCCAGGTTAGACGAGGCATGGGGCAGCCTGGGACAGTGGAAGGTGCCCTTGCCATGGCAGGAGGGCTGGAATAAGATGATGTCTAATTTCCCTTCCAACCCATTCTATGATTCTGGGATCTCCAGGACAGCCCTGCCCTCTCCTAAAACATGAAGCCAAACACACTCTGCTCACTCCCCAGCTGCTGCACTTGGCTGCCTGGCTCACAAACAAAACCTGAACTCCACGGAAGCTCAGCCCGATTCCCTGAGCAATCCACCGTGACAGCTGGAGGGTGGCCACACCTCTCCGTGCCTTCACCATTCTCACACAGGGGGCAGAGGACCCTGATGCCGAGGCAGAGGCAGCAGTGGTGGCACGGTTGGTAAACCAGAGCTCTCAAGGGCAGGCAGAGCAGCCTCCTTGGGTTTATCACGGCCATCTCGAGTGAAACACTTCCAGTCACCCAGAGATGCTTGTTTAGCGATCCTCCTGTTAGATTGTCAGATGAAACGGGGTTTTGCACAGGCCAAGCTCGGAGAGACCTGGATGAATGAGGCTTTGGAGGAAAAACCGCACAAGGACTGCTGACTGATCACATGCCCAGCATTAAAACCAATGAAAAACTACTTTCCTTTTGCTTTTGGAAGAAGCAAAGCCTTTTGGCGGATTTTTTGGGGGCTTCCAAGTTCAATTTCAGACCTACACAGCAGACACCTCTGAGAGCAAATGCACTAAGTTGTTTCTCCCCCCTCAAGGTCATCTTTACCACAGCTGTAGGACACGAAACCTGCACCTAGTAAAGCACCTGGAGATTATTTTGCTGTCTGCATTTCCTATATGCAAATAGTGTTGTTGTTATTAATAGGAGGCACATAAAGATCCCTATTTTATAGCAAGCAAGACAGGAACATCCACCTCTGCCATGACAAACTTTCAGAGGGAATCTGACACTATCTGTATGCCATTAAGTTGTGGCTATAAAAAGAAGCAAATCCAAACTTGTTTACTAAAAGTCATGAACATGGAAAGCAGAAGCCTCTGAGGTCATGCATTTTACATTTTTTCTACTCTGAAGGGGTAGAGATACTAAAAAAATCCCCAGTCCTAATGATTTCTTTCCACAGGAAGTCAAACACTTTGTCAATACTTCAAGGGTCCCTTAAACTTCCCAGTGCTTGATTTAGCACCAGCATCAAATAGCACTTACTGCATGCTATGCTGCTTCAATAATTGAACTTACCACTATGTCTTTAATATTTCTAAGCCTTCCATTGCTAAATATTGCTGTATTTTGCTATCAGGGGAAAAAAAAATTGCTTATTGATGTGTTATCTTTTTTTCATTCAGCAAATCTTTGGCTGTCTGTGGTTCAGGCACCTGCCCTGGTAGAGCAGGTGATGTCAATATGACGACATCCACACTAGACTGGTTATTATTCCCGCCTCATTTAACTGCCTGGCATAAAACAATTTGCAGTTATCCACCATGCATTCAGAAAGTGACTCCCTTCACATTTTCACAGGGAAGTGAGAGCAGCAATCACTCTTTTTTTGCTGCATGGAGGTTGCTCGTATCCCTGAGCTGGGACGGAAGTTGCCTCTCTTCTCATACACACCCTGCTCAGACTTTGTAGAAGTTTCTCTTCCCTGTTTTAGTTTGAGCTTGGGAAGGTTTGCTAACTTCCAGAAAAACATACAAAACAAATCCCAGAGGCTGAAAGGGCGAAATGCATTTCTTTGAAGCAGCTGTCTGCATGATTCAGCATCCACGGCCTTTTCCAGGTGTGGATTCCTAGGGCTTGCATGCAAACCTGTCACGCTTTCCATGTGATTCCCTGCGTCACCCACACTGATCTAGGGATAGTCTTCGTCCCCACTAAGGGACTGGTCCACAGAAAAATCCACTGTATTTTTTTTTTCCAAGTTCACAGGTCTGATTGATCCTTTTAGGTCAAGCAATAAAGTTCCACCACTGGACAGGCTACAGTTTCTACAACTACTTGAAAGGAGGTTGTAGTGAGCTGGTGTCAGTGTTTTCTCCCACCTAACAAGTGACAGGATGAGGGGAAATGGCCTCAAGCTGTGCTAGGGGAGGTTTAGACTGGGTATTAGGGAAATGTTTTCCTTGGAAATTGTTGTAAAGCACTGGACCAGACTGACCAGGGAAGTGGAAGAGTCACCATCCCTGGAAGTGTTCAAAAACCCTGTGGATGAGGCACTTGAGAACATGGTTTGTTGGTGAACGTGGTGGTGGTGCTGGGTTGATGGTTGGACTTGATCATCTGAAAGGTCTTTCCCAGCCTTAACTACTCCATGGTTCTGTAAAGAAACCAGATTGCAAAAATGTATTTGGCTCTTCATTCCCGCTTCAGCTGAAGCACAGGCAGCAGGAAGAAAAATGAAAAAAGGAATAGGATTTGCACACATAGGGCCATAAATACAATAAACAATCTCATTCAGCCTTACATTTACTCTGGGGTTCAGTCAAAACCTTAATGATAATTGATAGTTTCCTTCACCAGGCAGCAGAGCAAAGAATCTGGTTCTGTAAGAATTCGTAGAATCACAGAATGGTTTGGGTTGGAAAGGCCCACAAACATCATCCAGTGCCCCCCCCTGCCATGGGCAGGGACACCTTCCCCTGTCCCAGGCTGCTCCAAGCCCCATCCAGCCTGGCCTTGGCCACTTCCAGGGATCCAGGGGCAGCCACAGCTGCTCTAGGCACCCTGTGCCAGGGCCTTACCATCCTCCTGAAAGAAGAATTTCTTTCTGACATCTAATCTAAACCTACTCTCTTTCAGCAATGATATCTCTTTTCATGTTGAACACTACAAGCCATCGTGCCTCCTCCGGGATTTTAACTCGACCCAAGGGTGCCCCTTTCTTTTCCCTTTTCTCTTGCCCTCAGTAAAGAGCAACCATTCCACACCAGTAACATTCATGTGCCACTCAGAATCTTGTCCTGCTGTGCTTTCATGATTTCTCCCAAAGCACACACTTAAAATAGGGCTTTGCAACTCTACTTCACTTGCTGGAGCGTGCCACACAGTGAACTATGACAAAGTAAAAAAGTTTTTATCCCCATGTAGAGACCAGAAATAGGAATCATCCCATTACCTGCTCAGGAGCTGTTGCCACACATCACAATGTACTGGCTTAGTAGAAGTCCACCTCACCTCTGAGCTTGTACCATCTCTTAGCTCTCTTATTTTGCCCCACACATAATAAACCCTCCAGAAGATAACCTACTAGACAGTGCTTTAAAAAAAAAAAGGAGGGGGGGGGGGTTGGTTTCAAAGAAACACTGTTTCTTGTTAGGGATTAGCAGCTAGAAATCATTTGGGTAACAGCTCTCCTTCTTCAAGCTGGTTAATAGATAGGAAAATTAGTTGGCAATTTAAATGCTGCCTCATTTAACACAACGATTCCTAATTACATTATCAGCCCATCTGGCAAGAATTGCTTACAACCATCACACAGAAAAGAAAACACCAGTAACTCTATGCTGTGTTTGCCCACAGTTATTACGTGTTATTATTGGCACTGACTGTCAGTCAGGTTATTTCAGCAATTTGTTTCTACAAATTAGTAATGTTACAATATGCAGTGGCTTTTAAAGCACAGACACACTGTATGGGTTTTTTCCCCTCTGTGTTACTTAAGAGTTAGCATTTACAGCCTACTTTCTAATAAAAAAAAAAAAATCAGAAGGCTAGGCTTTAATATAGATTCTTCATCTGTTCCCCTAAAGATGCAGAAATAAAAGCAATTTAAAAGATGAAGTAGAGAAATTTTTGGAAGCATTTCTAGATGTAGAGGACTGCAAAGTCAGCCATAAACTTAAAAAGCCTCCACAAAGACACATTTCTGCTTGCAGGATAAGTATGTGCTTTGCTTAAAAGGTAAGACTGAAAACAAAAATAGGTGAATTTGTTGGACTGGCACACTGCCCGTGAACACTGGGGCAAGGATGGACTCTCCCATTTCTCACTGCTCACAAGCAGTCCCTGCACTGGAGGAACATCTTGCCCCAAAGCCAAATGAGCCTCTTGGATGGAATTATGCTTCACCTTGGAGGAGGAGGAGGAGGAGAAGGAGGAGGTTTCCCACAGACCCACATTTTACACCAAGTCCAGGAGGAGAATTATTTCCAGTGTTGACCCGAGTGAGGTCACCTCACCAGAGAAAACAGACCTGTCTGCTCCTACCTCCAAAAAAAAACCCCTCCCATGGTCATAAGAAGGGCTCACCCATGCAGCCAAGATAAGGGAGGCATTGTGAGGAAGGAAAATAAAAAAGAATGGAGATTAATTTTCTGATGACGTTTGTTCAGCAGGCGGTGCCCACATCTCGCTGCAGCTCCGGGGATGCAAAGGAAGGTGATTTACTGCTGCATGAAAACATGGGCAAACCAGAAGGTCAAGTTTATCACCAAAGATAATTCCTGCTTTCACAACAGCAGAAGGTTGTCACAGAAACTGTGCCGTGTTTGTAGTCTGGGGAGTTAACAGGAGAACAAGTGGCAGCAGCAGACCAAGCTCTCCAGAGTGTTTGGCCTTTGCTGCCATTCCCCTCACTCCATTCCCAGCTGCTGCCAGCACCTGGGAGTTACATTTGCTACCTTTACATTTGCTACCTTTACATTTACCACCTTCACACTCACTCCCTTCCCCAGCCACTTAAAACATCTATTCCCAGCCACTCTCACACCTTCACAGGGCCCAGCAGAAGACCAAGAGTTCTTCCCCTCAATCTCTTCATGATCTGCACTGCTAGACTGGGAGGAATACTTTTTTCTTCCCCTGCCTGAAAAGCAATAATCTCTTTCTTTGCCAGAAGATTACAAAGTACTATCTGGATTAGCCAATCTATCCGTGCTTAAGAGCACTGCATGCTTCTGTAGTGGAGATTTGTATAAAAAAACCACAAATGCTAAAATGACAGATTGCTCTGAAGTATAAACTTGCTAAACTAAATTGTGAGTTGAAATATGAGCATCTGACTGCGGGACTGATGAATAGTCATTTTGAAGAAAAATATTACAGGAAGTGCTTTATATATATTATCATTTTGACAATAAGGGAAGGCTATTATGGTTTAAAGACAAAAAAACCAGTCAGCCAATCAATCCTGGTAACAAAACAAAGTATCTATTCTTCATTTCTACGCTCTCCTTCCTGCCAATGCCCTCGGTTCCCTAAACATTAGCATTCTTTCTGCGCATGCCATCTCATGTGCTATCTTATTTTTCAGGCTGAAATTTATTTGCTGTGTCTAGATTTATCATACAACACATCCATCCTATTCATGCTATATGAACATGCTTTGCTGTTGAACATGAGCCATTACTTGCTTATCTTAGAGCTGTGTGAATCGCAGCAATTTTGTCTCATTGCCTTTTCAGAAAAGATTAACCTTTTTTCCCTCTTTTTTTATTTTTTTCCCCCCAGATACGAGTCTCTCTCCCACCTCACCTCCTAGAGGAGACAAAACCAGGTGTGTGAAGCAATCCTGTGGTTCACATAAATCAGCTGCAGCTGAAGTCCTGCTCTAGGCACTGGGTTTTGAGTAAAATCTGGACTAATTAGAGAGTAACAACAATAATCTAGAGGTGTAGAAAAAAAAAATCACCTGTAAATAAGCATTGCCAGGCTTTAAATGGCTTGAGAAGACTAAGGAAAATGTGGTAGTCTTTTAACAGATGTAGGGGTGCCACAGAGACCCTCAGGGAGCCAAACCTTTCAGAAGGAAGGGGTTGCATGGGAGCCAAGAGGTGCCTTCATCAGCCTTCCCCAGGGTAGCCACGAACACTTAACCACAAGTAGAGTTAGTGCTCGCTGAGAGCAGCAGGTTCCTCAAGGGCTTCCAAATTTGAATGAGGAAAATCTGTCTGTTTGCTGTACTTATACCACACACGCTCTTGAATGGAAAGATAATGAGTGCCTAGACAAATGGAGGAATTAAAAAAAACCCCCACAATCACTCTGAAATTCAAGAATGAATGCATGAGACATCAGCTATTTGCGCTTAAGTGCACACAAAGCCCTCGTTAAATCCAAAAGCCTGTTTCCACCTGTTAGTAGGTGTAAAGGAACTAAATTAATCAATTTCCTGGTAATTACAGCACAGCACTGACGAGACAGGGAGGCTGTAAGCCGAATGCCACTGGGAGCAACTCTCACATTTAACTGCAAGCCTCACGAGGAATCCCAGTGCCCACGCAGCCTTGGTTCAGAGACGGGCTACGTCTAAGCTCTGCGCTGTGTCCTAAATTAGCAAGAGTCTCCTCCAGAGCTCACCCCTCCCTCCCTGGAGAACAGGGTGACTTCAGGGGCTGGAGAGACAGCTATTAATTCAGTACTTCCACAGCTAGAAAGAGCCTAACTCATGGAGATGTGCTTGTGAATGGCATCACCCATTTCAGAGTCTCCTTCTCAGCATAAAACTCTTTCTCACTTGGAAACCACAGGGTGTAACCACCACAGAGTGAGAGGAGAAATGAGCAGACCTGCTGGGCACTGTCCACCACGATCCTGAGCTCTTTGGGACAATGACCAGCCACATCAGATGGAGCTGAGGATGCTGTAGGAGGACCTGAGGAGAGAGAGAGCTTCCAGCTCCACAGTAAACACTCAGGTGTCTCAGGTCAAGTGTCTGCTGTGGCTGTTCTGTTCACCAGCACTGCTTAGGGCATGATCCTTCTAAAAAGCACAATCATGCCAAAGAATTTTAGAGGCTGGGCTTTTTTAAGGGAGTTTGGAAAAAAAAAAAAAAAAGAGGAGAAATCATGCTAATACATTACCTTTCAGAATACAATATTAAAGAGGGCTTTTTGCTTTGGTTGTTTTGTATTTTTTTTTTCAGTTAAGGAAATGAAATCAGTAAGCCTACATTAATGTATTATACCCAGTGAATGATTACAGTTAGAAGCTGCATACAGTTCAGAATTTCAATTTTCCGAGGCTTTTGCTCTCCGAAATTAGCTTCCAATTTATTTTGTCAGGTCATTCTTTTCTTTCCCTCTATCGCTCATTAGACTCAGCGAAACTGCTGTCAAATTAAAACAAAAAACCAAAAAGGAATTTTTAACTCTTCTTCTCTACCTAGCTTCAGAAGTCCTACACTACAAAAAAAAAAAAAAAAAAAAAGCTTGCTTTGAAACTAAATGAACAAACCTGCAGTAGGACCAAAACAGTTTTATATGTATGTAACAGAGCCAAGACATGCTAGGCAAACTCAAGAAGGCTTGAAGTGACTAATCTTCAAACCTTCCTCACCCTGTAGGCGAGTCACTACCCGTGTTTACTGTGCCATCTGGAAATAACAAAATTCATCACGGGAATGAAGCCCATTCCTGATGTTCTTGAGCTTGAGAGGCATCCCAAGCCTCATGAGCACTGCTGGTTTTTTGGTAATCTTCCTTTTGCCAAAGACACCACAGTCCCCTTGTCCTTCAGCAGCGGGCAGAAACCCTTCAGGAGAGGTTCAGTCTCATTCCTGTATTCCTACCTTCTTTTAAAGGTCTCTCTCACACCGAAGACCTGAACTTCAAACTCAAATTTAAGTAAGATCCCAGCTTTCAAACTGCACTGGAGATTTGAAACCGAGTGCTAAAGCTTGCTCCTTCAATATTTAAGAAGGTGTTTTTCGGGGACACTATTTACAAGAACGTGGGGAATGACTTCAAACTGATGGAGAGCAGGGTTAGATGGGATATTAGGGAAAACTTCTTCCCTGAGGGGGTGGGGAGGTCCTGGCAGAAGTTGCCCAGAGAAGTTTTGGATGCCCCATCCCTGGAAATGTTCAAGCCTGGGTTGGAAGGGGCTTGGAGCAACCTGGGACAGTGGAAACTGTCCTTGCCCATGGCAGGGCATGGGAATGGATGATCTGTAAGTTCTCTTCCTACCCAGGCCGTTCTATAATTCCATGATTTGAAGGCAGCGAAAAGCTTTGAAAAAAGGCTATATTTTGGAGGCAAACAGAAAGAAAATGAAACTTGCAAGACAGCAGTGAGACAAATCTGATTTTTCAGGAGGCTAGGTCTGGTCTCTTACCTCTCCCCCCGCCGTCATCACCTTGCTGTTCTGACACGATTCTTCCCAGGCTTTTTTTCCCCCTCCTCTGTCAAGTTGTTAGGTTTGGAGATGGGTATTTGTTAGCAAAGGTTTCTGAAAGCCTGGAGAGCTGTGAGGAGGAGAGGTGAAAGCAGGACACTCCTGACTTATCAAGTCTATCCGTTCTCCCCGGAATGAGCTCATCCCAGCAGCACTTCCATACCCACACTGTGGGGCACCACTCATTAGAGAGAACATCCTTCTAGCTGCGCTTACTGCCTGCTTTCAGGGAGTCCTCCTTATGTTTTTTCAGGGCTTCTCTTCAAGGGCACTGAATGCTTAAGAGACATTTTTCAGTCTGTTCTCCTAAAACACCGTAATAAACCCAAAGTGGACAAGCACAGGTTTCCCTGGGTCTTCTCTACTCACACACCACAAGAGTGAAGCAGCCGATCTTCCCAAAACATGAAAGGCAATGCATACGATCCCATGGGAACACCCACCTTGCTGCTTAAGTCAAGTTCATGGCTCTGAAAGCAGCCTGTCCCTCCTGGAGGCCAGGAAAATCCCATGGTCATGCAGTGAGATCCCTGGATTAGCCAGGATAGTTGGGTGTGGAGAGGTAAATAAATAAGAACGCACCTTGGGAAGCCAGCTATGAACTACCTGTACTTCAAGGCATGACTTCTGCTACAAGAATGCCATGGCTTGTTCTTCAGGACTGAACTGCAGCACTGCTAGGTTTTATTTAACTCGAGATCTGGGTTGTGTCAGCCTGAGGCGCTGAAAAGGCCAATCCCACCCTCTTAACTACCTTGAACCACCTCTTCCTCACCTGTCACAGCAGCTCCCACCTCTTTCCTCCCTTTCTGCCCAGAAACAGCCACCATCCCACACTTTCACACACCTGCTGGGCTGGTAGGGTAGTAAAGGGACATGACGAGATCTGCTAGTGCAGGCAAGGGACAGGAAGGAGGAAAAGATCCAGATAAAACCCACAAGTGCAGCTGTGTCAGGCACAAGGACTGGAATTTGGTTATTCTGATTGTACTTCCTGTTAAAATGTTGTGCCACCCCTCTGGGGAAAAGGTGTAGGGCCAGGCAGCTTCCCACTGCTCCGTGCCATCTTCGGTGGCCACAGCAATGTGCGCAGGCAGTCCCAGGTCTCAGAGCACAAACAAGGTGAGGCAACTCCAGTGGTTTTATTTCCCTGGCAATTAATAAAGGGAATACAACAGACAGAAGGCTTTTGCTCCCCAGTGCACCTGACCTATTTAGGATATTGCCAAGCAGAATTTGATTGTCATCATGGGTGTTCCTTGGAATTATACAAGGGAGTTCAAAGGCCCAAAGAGAAAACAGCTTTATGCTCCGTATTAGCAGGAAGGACTATTTGATTAGAAAAAAAAAGAAAAGAAAAGGAAAAAAAAAAAGCTGTTAAGCAGTGTCATGATGTGTTTGATTAATTAAAAATAAGAATGATGTTTTATATTCATATTTGTTCTAACATTTTAACTTAAAAATTTGGCAGGACAATTTAAAAGGCAGTTTTGATTCTCAAGTGAAATAAGATATGCTTTTAAAAAAAAATTCTCTTTTTTGAAAGCAGCACTGTTCCTCCCCCTGCTATTGGAGTCGTTTATTTCTCTCCTTCTCAAACATTCATACTTTACTCTTTCCTCTGGCTAATACTGGAGAGGCAGCAGCTCTGGGAAATGAACCAGCTTCGCCCGTGGCTCATACATCATTACAATTGTTAACCAAGTTCCACTATAAAAATCTTGATTACACAGGAGAACACAGAGGCATGCAGGAACACAGCTTCATTTCCAGATACCAGATTGAGTTTGTAGGGCAGGAAGCTAAAAGACTTTGTTATGCTCTCGGGCTGATAAAGTCTGCCAGGACACACCACAGCAGCACACGTCAGACAGCTTCCTACAACCCATTCCTCCACATAGCAACCCATGTGTGGGACCGAGCTACCTTCTACCCTGGCCAGGGGTTACCTCCTACTGTGAGATGGTGCATGTGTGATGGGAGATGGAATTGGATGATCCTGAAGGTCCTTTTTGACCCAAACTACTGGAGCTGATGGTGCTCAGGGCACTGGAACCGTGAAATTTCACCCACTGGCAACAGCAAACGTTGTTGAGCACACCTGCCACGGAGAAAAGCTCCCAAACCTGGACAAAAAGCTGCAGGTAGCACCACTGGAATCTGGTCACTTGCCAGTGGCCAAAGGTCATTCAAGGTTAACCCAAAGGCTCAGCAGAGTGCAAATGAAAGTAAATTTTAGCTGGAAGGTGTAGCACACACCAGCATTCATAAATACAGCTCCTGAGCAGTTTTGTGAACTTTTCCCATCCCCCACATTATTTATCTCTGCGGTTCAAATGCAAAAATATGGCACTTTGGAGCATGTGAAATGTTTGTGTTATTCCCTGAAGGACTGTGCCTCTGAGAAGTAATGAGAAGATTATTCTCTGACAGTTAAACTGAAACACTGTGACCACATCAGATGCTCCAGCAGCTCCCAGACTTTTGGGAGGTGTGACCACCTTTGAACTCCTCTGTCTTGTTTGCAACCCAAGAGTCACCGAGAAGAAAAATGAATGAATTAAATAAAAATATCTTTAGCCACAGAAAAAGGTAGGATTGATGAATCATTTTCTGACACACCTCACACCTCACTCTTTCCTGTAGCAGACATCTACCAGGCAGCACAGTGAATAAAAGCACAGCCTTTCCAGACCACTCTTAAGCAGCAGAATAATAGCATCCTGAAGAGCTTCCAACCTGGTGTAGCGTGCTCTGGCTTGAATCACAGAATCATGGAATGGTTTGGGTTGGGAAAAAATCATCTCGTTCCAACACCGTGCCACAGGCAGGGAACGTTCCACTAGACCAGGTTGCTCCAAGCCCCGCCCAACCTGGCCTTGAAAAGATGCCACAGCTGTTAATTCCTTATACTGCAAACACTGAGACTCAAGGTTTCTGTATCAGCAGGTATCATAATGGAATTTCGGAAGTAAAGTTTCCATTTACACAGGAAAAAAAAACCTCCCCCGAGATTTCACCAAGTCACAATTTTGAAAATAGATCCAAATCCCCCAGTATTTTATTTTCTGTGCCAAAACTATTGCTGCCAATGGCATCCTTCAAATTCTTCTCTTCCCGACCACCACAACAAAATTTCCAAGTTGGCACATGCAGGACCCAAGCTTCCATATGATGACAAAGCAGGTAAGCCTTTTGTTCCCGTAGAAACCCCAAGTTCTGATCTTCTCTGGCGTGAAGCTTCTTATGGCAGCAAAGCAGGAAGCAGAAAGAGCCTGGGTGGTGAGAAAATTCTCACATCTGACCTTGACCTGAGCCTGAGCATCAGGTGGGCTCCAAGCTGCTCTTCTAAGAGCCACTCTCACAGGCAGATCCTCTCACAAATACCAAGGAATTATCTGAGAGACGGCTGCCAAAAGCATCCAATTATTTTTCCCCTGTCAAATGGCGGGAGCTGGCCTTTAATCCTTCCCTCAAGTGGAAAGGTGACTCTCAGTTCTTGAGTTGTCATGTCTTTTTTTTTAAAGAGAAAAACGCCAGTCTTGGAGTTTTGGATCCCTAAGGATGGATTCTTCTCTGTATTTAGGGAGGAGAAGCTTACCAAGTGTTACTGCAGCATTAATACCTTTCCTCTTTTAAAATAAGACCAGACTGGGATGCGATACCAGCATTTTCCCTGAACACATGTAATGCAGCTTAACAGCAGTTTTTGCTAGTAAATAGGTACAAAAATAAGCCAACCATAAAGCTAAATAAAATCAACTAATTTTAGTACTCGCAAGCTGAGCAAAGTGGAGAAAATCTACAAGTAATTTGTTTTTCACAATATCAAATTATTAGTAAGCAGCAGTGAGGGAAAAAAAATATTGCAATTACTGTCTTAACAGATTCCCTTCAAAAGGGCCTAATTATGACACATTAATTGTATTCAGTGAACTGTAATTTTCACTCAAATAAGATCTTTTTCCCCCATCTAGCTTGTTTTCCTCAAATTCCCTCCCCATGATACCTCACAGGTTTTATCTGTTTGAGAAGGACTCTTTAAAAAAAAAAACCCAAAATAAAAGTCTAGAGCATTTGTCCCCCCTGCTGCCCTCCCCGTAAAATACCCTTAGACATAAAAAGGCAGTAAGAAAGACAGGCAAAACCAAGAATGAGGGAAGAACTCTGAGAGAGGAGAGAGAACAGGGGGAAAAGGTGTAATTTTATCAGCCTTTGGCAAAAGAGGGAGCAAACATTGACTCAGCCCCGAGGCTTCCTGAAGGCTCCAGGGCTGACTTTGCTACGTGGCTGCTCTCGGACGTGCACGGCCGAAAGTCCATCGGACAGCCACGCCTGGAGCAAGGCTGCTGAACAGGCTGGGCCTGTGGGCAGCAGCAGCTTCCATGGGCAAACTTTCATCCTAAGGGGGAGAAGTTTGCAGAGCTCCTTGGTGAGCCCCTCAGGTGATCCCAGGCTGCTGCATCCTTCCCTGTGCAGAGCACGCAGGTGCTACCGCAGCAAAACCAAAATCACGGGGTTGGTGCAGACTCGATCTCCCTCAGGTGCTGCCGGTGTTAGAGGAGCTCCCTGAGTGTTGCAAGTCAAGGGAAAAGCAGGGTGGATTGCTGGTGCTGAGGTTCTCCTCTCAACCAGGCTGTTACCAGCCTGAGTGAGCTGGGTCCTGCCAGCACAGCTCCTCCACGCCGCGATCCAGTCGCACGGCGGGCTGTGATGGAGGCACGTGCAGAAAGGAAAATAAGATCTCTCTAGTTCTAGTCCTGGGCTACTTTAAGTGCTTTGAAAGGCACTGAGCCAATGGACACAAATTCAGGTGTAAAAGTGACCTTAGAACACGTTCTGTGTTTGCTTCATGAGCTGGATCTACAGAGCAAACCCAGGCTGGAAAGCACCAAGACATAGGACAGGCCCGTCAATGGCAGAAAAAAAACACTTCCTTTTTTTAAGGCAGCTGAGCGCTGCCTCCTTTACTTTGAAGATTTGATCTCAAGCCTTAATCTATGCTGGAATAGAAGCAACAAGTTCCTTCACTTATTTACACGAGTTGTTTGTGTGATCAGATCTGTATTTTACAGCCAGTAGGAAAAGGGAGAGAGGCCTGTCCGACTCGTACTGGAGAGGCACACGTGCAAGCCATTGTACCAGCTTCCTTCTTCAAACAGAGCTGTACTTGACTACGACCAGACAACATTTCAGGTCAGGCTTGTCTCACTTACACTGAGTGAGAAAATTTCAAAGATAATAATATGTGGAGGCAATGTAATAGCTAACGTGTCCTCACATACTCAAAGTCATAAGTGCTCTTGAAGAAAATGAAGACCCCTGCAAGGTGTAGTAGCTTTTAAATCTGTCTTGCCAGATGCTGTCCCTAGAGCTCACAGTCCTCTAGTTAGAAGGAGGAGGAAAAAGGAAAAAAAAAAACCAAAACAAAACCCCAAAAACAACAAGAAGAGAAAGATTTCTTCCTCAACAATCCCAATGAACCAAGCACATGGAAATTACACATGGGCTTTCTTTTGTCCACTGGTTCATTTTCACCTCATTTCTACTCCAAATCCCAACTAATTTACACTTTAATCAGGCAAAACAGTTATTTGCTCGCCCTCTACTTTCCTCTTTCCAGATTTAACTGATGTTTTTGCCTTGATAAGGAATGAAATGCAGAGTGGCAAAAAAATGTGAGCCTGACACCTATTCCCACCAGCCCTGCTCCTCACAACAGATCTGCTGCCCCAACCCACCAGGATCTGCTGATTGCCATGACCAGACACCCCAGATCACAGAAGGTTCCACTACTTCTCTGAAGAGGAGAAAGCACCTTTAAAGGAGCAGTTAATGAGGCTCAAATCCCTAACTCCGGGAGAAGAGCATATCCTGAGGAATGACCATGGTGAGCCTCTTCCATTCAGTGTAATTAGCACTCGTATTTTGGGTTATTTCTATAGTAAAGGCTCTACTGCCTCCATGCAGTCCCTGTTGCCAAGGCTAATTTTGGATGGAAGGAGGTGCTGGAATGCTCGTTTGTAAAGGTGGGGACTTTTCTGTCAACCCAAACCTGCTATGTTTGTTTGCTTTGTCTTGGGTCAAAAATAACATCACAGCCCACCAGGCGGCAGCTGTTCACTGAATCAGTCCTGAATTATGACTGCCAGGTCCTCGTCCTTTTTATTTTGCAGGTATCTAACAGCAACAACCACCAAAATCTACTCAACTCATCATTTAACAACAGGAATATTTTGCATTTCAATAGCATTTCCATGAGACGGATCTGGAGGGATTTTAACTCTGCCACCTCAAAACACTCCAATGCACCACAGAACTCATCTTTGCTTCTCAACCCTTCGTTTTTTCAGCTTTCATAAAGAAATCGTAAAAAACCACAAAAGACCCCAGTAATCACTAAATAAAATAAAATTAAGAAGACAGAAAGAAAGAGAGATTTGAGATGGAACCTGCCAAGAAAGATCACATTTTAAAACTTCTTGTATCTAGAAAGACAGTGAGCCCCTTTTCAGCAAAATTAAGAAAGCAGAGCTGAGCTTGTCGGGGAATAGCACAGCACCAGAAATCAGATTACAAGAGCAGCTGAATATTTCCTCACATCTTCATTCCTTCCAACACTCAGGGAATGAGAGGTACCGCCAATTAAAGAATAATGGCTGCAAGTTCAGAACTTGTTAATGTGTGTGTACATCACCTTCGGAACACGAAGCCATAAATTCTGAGTCCATGACACACTAGAGGTATTTAATACATATCCCTCTTTATCATTCCTTTCTTTAATAGCTGGAAGAAATGGAAGGGAAGATAATCTCCCACCAATTATGTGGGAACTGAAGTTGGTGTTTCGCAGCGGAGGCCGTTAGACCCAACATCCACGCTGACCTCAAAACTTGGGAGCGAGTTTGTAGCAGGGGTTTTTGCTCGCCCCAAGCACAGAACAAACTGCCATGAGGATAAACAGCAGACAGAGAAGCCTCTTCATGCACAGAATGAAAAACTGACACCGAAAGGGAGGAGCTGTGGCGTTCAGAGCACAAACTGGATCCTTTCTCTGGTTAATCAGACCGGAGCTCTCAGGGGCCACACGCCCGGCCATTCTTTCGCAGAGAAGTTGGAGGAATAACATTTACCTGTTCTCAATAAAAACACAGCTCGGAAATGCAGTGGGATCAGCAGGACTACCACCACCTCACTACCACACGAGGCAAGATGAGGCAGTGGTACTGTCCCTGCAAACATTTAATGCAGTCCAGATGGACTTCAAGAAAGCTGTGAAAAACATGAGTTTTTTAAAGAGTTTGACTATTCTTTTGGTCAAAAACTTGTAGGAGAAACAAAATTCATATGAAGAGAACTGCAGTGAAGATAGCAAAAAACCCTAAATGATCTTTGATTCAATTTCTTGCAGTGCTTATAATCTCAGGGTAGGCAAAATAATAAAAGATAGAGCAAAGGAATTCCATAGGATTATTCAGAGAAATAACTAAGAACACTGCATACAATTCATATTGGGCTCTTGCCACCTCTAATTTAAATCTGGAATTGGAAGAAGTGCACCTATACAGACAGGTATAAAGCACATAATCCATCAGAAGTAGGACACATAATACATCCATGAAATAAGGGACAAATACATCACACCCTTCAATACAATAGACCATCTTCACCTTTCTCATAATTCTTAAGTAGGTCTACATGTGAATGAATAAGAATTAATGGGAATGACAACATTTGACACCGATCTGGTAGCTGGCCTGGAGATCTGATAGGATTAGGGAGGATACTGTATCATAAAACTGGAAACAATCAGAGACACTTTGGCTGCAAACACTTTGCAAAACTGGATTGACTGCACTGAAGTTTCCTGTCTTGGAAATAAAATAAATTTTGACTTCACACAGCTGCTCTATTTTTGTACCGTCAGAACAAGTGTTTCAGAACTGCCATTGTGAATCGCAGTTCTGTGCTGTGTTTATCTGCTATATGACAAATCAGAATTGGAACGAAAGCCAAAAAGTGTGCCTTAAATGACCTGAAAAACGAAATTCTGTCATAGTAGCTTCCTTCCAAGAACAGAAATTAAAAAAGGAAAATTTCTAAAAACGCAGTTGAGCAGTAAAGCAAGCCCTGTGGTGCTGAAGCCTTTCACAAATGTTCATTCCCCCTTCTAGCACAGCAGCTTCCAACGCTTGACGCACACGCTCCCAAAATCACCGGGCACCAACGCTGGTGTAACCACGACATCAAACCTGGTGCCTCTTCTCACAGCCTGCAACCTGGTCGTGGTCCACCACTGCCCTGTGTGCATTTCCCCATCCCCTCTCTGCTCCCATCCAGAGCAGCAGCTGTGCCATCCACCTTTCTGCTCCGAGAGCGCGGAAGCGCAGCCGCGCTGCTCCGCCGCTCTTCCCTGCCAGCATCCTCCTTCCTCCTTGGCAAAATGTCAGGGCAGCGTTCCTGCTCTCTGGGCTGGCAGTCCTGGGGCAGGCCTGGCTGAGGCAGGGAGCTGGGAAGTCCCAAGCTGGACGGGTGCAAGAGCAAAGGAAGGTGCCCAAGCACCACTTCACAGCGCAGCTTCTGACGTGAAGCGAAGTCAGGTTGGGAGGAGCATTTAAATCAGGAAAAGATTTTCCTTTCCCACACGATCATGCACAGCCCACTCCCAACTCCAGCAACGACTTGCCCAAGGAGCTTAACACAATCCAACGCTTGGCACTATCCAGACTCTTGCTTTTAGTAGCAGCATGTGAAGTATTCAAGTACCAACAGTAGCAGCTTTGTAGCTTTATACTACTCATTGCAAAGCAGAAAAACAGCAAGTACATTTGTGATCTTCAAGTCTTCTGGTTTCAGGCAGGGAACGAGATAACAAATTCATCCTCATCAAAAGTAGAGAATAAATTCTAACTGCACTCCACTGAGTCATTACACACCAAGATCTGATTTGGGAAAGCAGAAGCATTTATAACCTTACTTACAACCTCAGTGGGTCTACTTGTGAATAAAACCTCACATGTGTCAAACCAGCGGTGGTCTTTAAAATAATTAACTTTGCAAGAAGTCAGAACTAGTTCAAAACAGTAAAAGCTTTGCAAACAGATTCAGAGTATGGTTTTTTTCATGTGGAAAAAATAAAAATCAGAGGCAATTTTAGCTGAAGCCTTAAATCACCTGTAATACAAGTGATGTGAGCTGTTAAGCATAAGCGAAGCCTCCGGGTGTACTGAGGGCAGCACATTTCTCCCTCTTAGACCTCCAGTCATATTATTAAAGGCCTGCCACATTTTTCCTTCTCCATTTCTTCCAATTTCAGAATCCCCTTAGACACGCAAGGAGATAATATGCTTGATAGCCACTTTTTCTACCTGAAATTATTTTTTTTCATTTAAGACATGACGAATTGGGTGATTAGTCCATTCAAACCTGGTACCTCGATTCTGGCAGAAGCCAATATTGAATGTTTGAATGTTCCCTGAAGTTATGAAGCACACACCATGCCATGCTAACAGAACTACTCAAACATGCATCACTCAACACGGAGGAAAAATTATTTCATGGCCTCTGTGGTTACTGGGCCACACCTTGATACGTCAGACCTAGTTAGATTTTTATTTTTAAAACTCTGTTTATTGATTATAAAACAATGCCAGCCTTTCTCAATGCATGTATGGATCCTAGTCTGATACCCTTCGATTAGAGAGATGATGTGGCCAATCCTCTTACATTCGAGGGGCAAAAAAGGAAAGAGCTCACAGACATCCAAAAATGCAATGACGGCTTAACACTCCCTATCGGCGGCACATTCTGGCATTCATTGGCTTTTTATTGCGTAGGGGACTTAAGCAGAAGAATAAAGGGTATTTTTTTTTTCTGTCTACACTGCGAACAGAAGGACCTAAACTCCTGAAGCAAACACAAAGTTCTGAAGGAAAGCCCTGAGGGCTCTCAGGAAATTAATCCCCACTCAGCTGACCAGTCATCCCCACCAGCAGCCCAGCACCGCTCCTCCTGGGATCTCATGACACAGATGAAAGAGCAACTACACGGCAAAAAAAAAGAACCCGAAACAAACTTCAGCCACACTGGTGGAGGCAGAGAGGGAAGATTCAAGGCAACACGGTCTATTTGAAAACAATATTCAGAACATACACTTTCTTTGCCCTGCTAATGAGCAACACATGGATTCCCGACAGAAGGGGCTGGTTGTGCCCAGCCATCACTTAGTTTAGCAGGAAGATGCCGAGTGATTCTCCCGAGAGCACTGGGAAGATCTACCAAAGCACCCAATCACGACGCAGAGCAGCTTAAAAAAGCAAAGAATAATAAAAAAAGCACCCTCTGTCTCTAAAACACGGTCAGTTCGACTGGCAGAGCAACTCGCTTCGGATCCAAACGCCGTGACACAGCCTAAAAAAACAATCCTGGGGACCAGATCCACAGATTTCCCGAGCAGTGCCCNCTCCACCATGGCTAAAAAGTTGACAGTGCCGCCGGGATCCGAGGCCAAGGCCAAGCCGTCCGCAGCCCCGGGGGCATCCTGCTGCCGGCTGCCGCTCGCCGGCCGCAGCAGCACCGGGGCGGGCGGCGAGCCGGCGGGGGCGGCGGGGGGGGGCCCGCGGGGCGGGGGGGGGAAGAGCGCCCGGCAGAGC